>BMAO01004915.1:0-22473 GCA_019973975.1 Trichonephila clavata
TATATCGATACCGCCCCCTCCCACTCTAGAGAAATAAGGATGTACATAATGCATAGTGAAAACAAGATTTAAATTTTTAAAAATTTTATTACGAATAGAAAATATTTTTTAATTTAATTTTTTTCTAAGCCCCAATTTTTTTACTTGCGAATCTGAAATAGCAATTGCCACAAATATATTTAAATGTGTAATATTATATTTTAGTCATAGATAGGATATATTGTTGGGTATTTGATAGGATAGTGCTGTTTTGTTAATTGACAGTTTCAGCCTTTAAAGAATCACACGTTAATTCCTGGTTAACATATTTAATTATGTTTCTTAGATAATATACGTAATGAAATGCAGTGGACCAAACATTTTCCTTACTGCTAACACAGGCAACACGTGCAATACAGAAATTAAAAAATGCACTATATCATTCAATTTAATGTAGGTCTGAATGTAATGCAATCTTAAGTTTTTCATTCACTTCCTGAACTACCGAAATATGTGAATTTTCATGCATGTGATATAGAAATGATTTAGATACATACAATCACCATAAAGTAATCAGTATAAAGGTCTACTTTTGTTAGTACATAATCAGGTTGTTTTTTTAGTCTTTTTAGGCTATATTTTGATAATCTGCCAAAGACCCTCCAAGCCATCTCAATGTCCCCTAATTTTCTCTGTCTTTTACTGCCCCTTGAAAGCCTCAAATGCCCACAAGAGGCGTTATCGCCCATGCTGAGAACCTATGTAGTAAATATTTCCAAGTTCAGCTTGTAGTTATACTTAAAATCAATACCCATTGAAATGCTTTTTAGAATTGAAAATTTACATTTTGTTTCTAGAAGATAATAACACACTCATAATGATTTCTACAATTCTCATCAAAGCTAACAAAATTGATATCATTATTTTAGCTTTGCAGGAATTAAATCACGCAGATGAAAACAATTGAAAGGACAGATGCTTTTTTTTGCAATTAAAAAATAACTAACAAGCAAATAAAACCAAGCTTGGCCAAAATACTCTATAAAGACCAATATATTGGAAAACAAAAAAAACGGCATTACCTCCATTTTAAATAAAGAAACTGGTCACATCCAGTACAGCAGCTGACCAATATCCTGCCAGTCAGAGAAAAACATGTCTAATAGGGTGTATGATCACCTCTAACAGCTACACAACTCTCACATCAGTGTTCATACTGTTTACCAGGGTCCTTATCGACCCTTGTTGCAACCAAGCTTCCTCTTGCCCTAAGGCATTCTTGAGCTCATCCATGGTCATTGAAGCTGGTCTCCGAGCTGAAATTGAGCTTAAAAGGACTTTCCATATGTGTTTGATGGGATTAAGGTCAGGGGACATCGCAGGTCTCTCCAGTTGTTAAGTACCTTTCTTTTGGAGGTATTTGTCTACCAACTGTGTGTGCATGCGTTATCGTCCATTAAGATGAAATTTGAGTCCATATTCTCCATGAGAAATCTGACATAGGTGCTAGAATCTTGTTTCTCTACCACTGACCTATCATAGGGCAAATATTGACTCCAGGGTTCTTTCCAAATGAAGACACATCTCGAGTTTCCTTCCAGACGGAATCGCAACTCGCCACTGAAGAGAACCTCGCCCTCAATCATCCTCTGTCCAAGAGGGGTGTTTTCGGCACCATAATAGATGGTCCTTTTTGTTGTTCATAGTCAAAGGGATGCAGACTAAAGGGTGCCTGCATACAGGCCACCTGCATTAAGTCTCTGGGTGACTGTTATCTGTGAAGTGGATGTTTCTGTTGCATTATTCAGGTTGCAAGACAGTTGTGTGGCTGTCACAGGCTTATCCCTTTTGGATTGAAGTCTCAAATAATGGTCATAAGCCTGTGTTCTTGCCTTTTTGTGTCCTCGGTTCCTTTCTGTGTGAATTGTTTCCATTGAGTGGGCACCACTCAAAACCCCAAGGCCCATGCAGCAAATAACTGGTGATTGGCTCACCTTGAGTCTTCCATCTATCCAACCATCTTGTGTCACTGTCTAGATCAGTCCTTCCCAACCTTTTTATTGCCACAGACTTGTCAACATTTGATAATCTTACCATAGCCTGCTGAAGGGGAAGGAGATGTTGATTGTTTTGATTTAATTATTTTAATTTAATTGTATTTAAGCATGCCTTTAGAATAAAATATAGTTACACCAAAATATAAAGTGATTTAACATGGAATATAAAGAGATTTCCATAAAAAGTTGCACAAATCCGAAAGAAATACGCCACAATATGTAAACTGAAAATAATTTAATGTTTCTTCTGCATCCTGATACTATTTGATCTATGAACTGGAACCATTCTGGGGGTCTAGATGACGACAACTGGCTATATTAATAAGTGAACAAAAAACAAGGATTGGGCTAAGCTATGATGTATCGGAGGTTTGAACTCGGTACCTTCCGATTCGTAAGCGCGTAATTTACCGCTAGACAAAAGTGATCACTCCTGTCCGGAGGCTGTTACTGGCTTATTTAGATGCCGCCACAGTACTCCCCCACCAGTGAGTCGGTGGATAGGCGAACGAACAAGATATTTGTTATGGCGAGCGTGGGAGTTGCTATTATTGCGTCAAGTGAGTCTGACCACTTTTGCTGCGTCGAGTGGGTCCGGCGACTTTTGCTGCGCCGAGTGGGTCCGGTGACTTTGCTGCGTCGAGAAGGTCCGACGACTTTGCTGCGCCAAGTGAGTTTTGACGACTTTGCTTGCTCTTCTTGCAGGTAGATTTCGCCATAACAGATCAGAAGGTTTTGAGTTTTTCTTTTCAGCCAAGGTCACCAATATCGGTTGGTTTGAACTCGGTACCTTCCGATTCGTAAGCGCGTAACTTACCGCTAGACAAAAGTGATCACTCCTGTCCGGAGGCTGTTACTGGCTTATTTAGATTCCGCCACAGATGCTTCAAAATGTCCTTACTTTACAAGCTTCACCGAGCAAATGAAGTACCTCTACACCAGTGCTTTTCAAACTTTCAAGACACGGAACCGCTAGAACTTGAAAGTGTTTTTTGGAACCCCATTCCATACACATACTTCAAAGAATGTATCTCATAATAATATCTAAAGTAGATTAATACATTAGAGGCACTTTAAGTAATAGCAATTAAAAAAGTATTGCATTTGTTATTAAAAAATTATTATCTTTTTTTAATATAATTTACTTATTAATAATATTAATTTGTGTTAATAAGTGTCACCTATCCATGCATTATTTTTAGTAACTGGGATATATGCTTGCTTTTTTTTCACATAGACTGTCAAAGTCTAGGAACTGAGATTGAATGCAATCACAGTACTTATTCTAGTTAATTCGTTTTTATACTTGGTTTTTGTAACCACTTACATAGAGAAATATATTTTTCTTAAACACAATGTTTTGAATGGCATTTAAATGTTTATAACTGTGTGAGAAATCCCATACATTTTGCATGAATTTGCAACCTAAAATTTAGAAGCTGTTCTTGTTAAATTAAGAAAATAACATCCAGATTCTGTTGATATATTGTTTCCTCTTGTTCATTATTGGTGTTTTTTCTACAAATGCAAAAATGTGCATTTTCCATGAGAAAACTATTTAGTTTTGCAAGACTTTTTGTTCTAATTAACAAGTATAAAATTATCTCATGGAACCCGAGATAATAAACAATAGAATATTCACAATCTAGTAGGAAGTACATATATAAAAATATAGCGTTTAAATATTTTATTATATTATAATAAAAGTTTTAAAAGTGTTGCATAATAAAGTTATATCTAAATAAAATTTTCAGTTTTAATGAATAGTGTGCGCTTTAGATACTTGTAACTATACAAACTTCATAGAGAACATGAATCCATTTTGCATACAGATTTATTCACGATTTTTTTGTGACTTGTAGAACCCCAGGGTATGCCTTGTGGAACACAGTTTAAAGACCACTGCTTTATGCCGGAAAAGGCAGGGATGTTTGTGAAGTTATAGTGCCTTCGCGGCATGGGGGTACTCTAAATAGCCGTCGAGCCGCATGTCCTCTCGTGAGGTTGGTGGAAGGGGAAGAGAGGTGGGAAGCCCCTGACCACTCCCTGGATGTTCTCCCTCAAAATTGGGGTGGAACCGAGCCAAATCATACTGCCACCTGCATGGTGCTCAAAGCTACGGCTAACGACAGGCATACAATTTAGTCCGATGCCATGAATTTCTTGGCCCTCAATCTGACTATGTCAGACAGGTGGCATTAGCAACAACAACAACACAGGCTACTGCAGGGCAGAGGTGTTCGCGAAGAGCTTAGCTATTGTCTGATACCTTATTTGAACATGGAAGTTAATTATTTTGCTCCTTTTTTTTAAAAAAAATATTCCTTCCTTTAATTGTTTTTTTTCCAGTGTATTTTATTTATGTAAATAATTATTTAATTAATTGCTGAATTTAAGAATTGTTTTCTTATTGCAGATTTTCTTACTATGATTTAAATGCAGCATGTTCTAAATTCCATTTACATCCTGTGAATCCTTCATGTGATATTTCTGAAAAGTTATTAAGGAGTCATTTACTAGCTTATTTCCTACTAGTAATTTATTTGCTTTTAAATCTGTCTCTAATATTTTCAAATTGGCTGATGAAACATTTTTACTGGTCTATAATTTCTTTCTTGGAATATCTTAAAACATTCTACATGAAGTTTAAATTTAGACTTCTAAACAATTGATCATTACACTTTACCTTATATTTAATAGTTTTTATTTCCTTTCAAATGGGGCTGCTGATTGGTAATTACTATTGCACACCTAGTACATTCCCCAGCAGCTGGTATCAATTGCCCCAATGTAAATTTGATGCCCAGTTTTTCCCAGAGGGAGGCACCTTACCGCTGATGATATGAAATTGTACCAGGAATTTAATTTTGTCAAGAGCAGCTAAGCCAAACAAGCACTTTAGGGATCTTTAATGTACTGCATAATCATACGAGGTGGAGGTTTAAGAATAAAACCTGGTTTCTCTGCCCTCTCTCCTCCTACCCTTTTTTTTTTTCAGATTGAAAATTGTCCCAGTATTGATTTTTCCTACAAGTTGAAAAGGATTAGGAATTACCAGTTTCCCACAGGGAAACTCAAACTACTGTCTTTTTTTGTTGCATGAGTTCAGCTTTGCCTTAGCCCATTGTTGCATTTAAAGATTTCAGAATTTAAGAAAATTACATTAGACTTAGAGAAAACATATTTAATTTAACAAAATAAGGATATTAGGCATGAATGTGTGAGTGCAAAAAACTTTATTTCAAAAATATTTGTATTAATATAGGTGAATTATCCTGTGACAACCACGCAATGGCTTGGAGTACTCGAGCTCGTTACATCTAACTTCCTTTCAGTTGAAGGGAAAAGAACCAACTGGCATTCAGGTGACCCGTGTTATTGAAAATCTCCCCTTGCTCGGAGGGTTGCCTCAAAGAGGCGACTATTTATTCACATTAGGTTGTAGTGGGGATTGACCAATCAGAGAGCAGCCTTTAGGAGGGGTGGTGTCATGGATGAAGACTGGATGCTAGAGCGTTACCAGAACTCCCTTCGCTATTGGCCAACCTGCTCTGCTTATGGGAGAGAACGAGTTCGTTTAATTTACATTGGGTTTGGAAATGAAAAAATTTAGAGTGGAGTAGAGAATTTGAAGAAAAAGAAACAATTTAAAATAAGAATATTACTTGGCCGATTAAATAATGGATTTAATGGGTATTTTCTATTTGAGCTATTGCTCTATTTTCATAAGTCTGTTTTTGCAAAGAATTTAATTGGAGACATCTTTTAAAGTTTTGAGACTTAGAGCGGCCCTGAGTTCATTTCTTATGAACTAAGTAGCATTTGTAATTATTTTAATATTATTTTGATCAGACTCAAGAAGTTTAATGTTAGAGTAGGCTTTTTGCCTCCAGATTGGACAAGCTTATGTCAGAACAGGTCGGAGAATATGTATAAATAAGCATCTTATATTTAATTGATAAATATGATTTCCTGAAGGTTTAAGAAATAAACTTTTTAGCCTTGGAAATTCTGAAATTTTTACAAATCTGTGTAATATGTTTAACAGGGAGTATTTTTCATGTATTGAACTTTCTGTGTCATATCCTTTGTGTTAATGCTAAAATAATGTGAAACTTACCTTTTTAAGTAAAAATTTATGTACTTAAAAAATATTTCAAAATTTTAAATTCAGTAGTACGATAAAGGAATATACATGTAATCATTCAAATGTATTTTAACGTGTGAATCTTTTTCTGAGATTCTTTATATTTTATTCTTTACTTTATACAGATTTAATTGTTTTTCTAATTCAATATTATAGAATATAGTTAAAAAATGAAGTGATTTGTTCCTACTGTTTTTAATTAATTTTATTTTTGAATTCAGTGTAATGTGTAAATTAAGGGTTTGTGACTTCACACTTTATATAGGAATCTTGAATTATTCACATTTTCAGTTTCTGTAAATTAATTGTAAGTTTGGATTTCCCAAGTTTTTCAAGATACAAAAAATCCAACGTATTAAAAAAAATTTACATTTTAAAATTGGAAAATCATTATTTAGTTGAAATAAACCCTTGTTAACTTATGTGAAAGATATGGAGCAAAAAATTCTTTTTGGCAAATGTTCCTGTTTTCAAACATTTTAAAATATCCATTTAACTTAAAATTTTAGCTTATTTTATGATGAAAAATTTGATTATATATACACTCACATTTGAAGGTGTAATGAGAGATTTACTTTTTAGAAATTAAGATAATTATCCCATTAATATATTTTAATTCTTTTTTAGATGTTGATTCTCAAGCTTTTTAAGATGTATTCAATCATTGGTGAGAAGAATGACAGGCAGGTCCCTGTTGCTCACAAAATAATTTATATACACCAAAGAGCATTTAGACCAAAAAGACAATCACTTATGTCAGTAGAGATCTGAAAGATTTATTCTAAAAAGGAAAGATTTGCTAATTTTATGTTGAAGATAAATATAAATTAAATGGTTTAAACTAAAATACAAGTACAGCTCTCAAGTTCACTCAAAAATGTTTGGGAAGGTATACTTTCCTTTTCTGGAACCTGTGAAGCTTTTGGAATGTGATTCAATCTAAAAAAAAAATCATGAATGTCCATCCTTCAATCTCAGGTTAGTATTGCTTCTTGCACTGTACATAAATCAAAAACTATAACCATCTCCCTTGAAGAAAAAAGAAACAAATCTGTTTTACTATTAAAAATCCTATCAGGTGAAAAATATCTCGTGTATTGCTCCCAATTATGTAGCAAATAAAAAACCCTCCTCCCCCACCTTCAAGCATTATGAAAGATATGAAATCCCCCCTTACCAAACTTGTATTACATTAAAAAACTTAATCAAAGATATTTTAAACGGCTTTTCTCATAATTGGCATTTTTATATAACACATAAATTTTAAAAAAATTCTGAGAATCACTATGTAAGATTTTTATTTCTTGGATGTCAAAAATAAAGAAAACAATATGTGCATAATCTATATACTATGATCCTCTTACCTTTCTTAATCCCATACTAATGTTTTAAAAGACTTAAATCCAAAAAGTAACACAAATTTTTTGAAAATCTTGAAATTATTGATTTTCTTTCATTCTCTTCCAAATTCCTCTTTTAATATACCTAAAAATATTGTAATCAATCTGGCTTGTCAGTTGTTGAATGTAAAAAAATATTTAAAAGGTACATCTGGCTGTAAATATTGTATACAATTCCACTTAAAATAAACAAATTTCTTCAATTGGAGGAAGTCTGGAGAGCAGAAAAATTTGGAAAAGTTTTCTTCACTTTAGTCAGTTGAGATGCAACATTTGTTAGTCATAATCTTAAGCAATCCTGATTATATACATTACTCCATTCTTAATCAAATTAAAAACATCCAATCTAAATTTTAAAACTATAGTTTTGATAACTTATTTCTTATGCCATATTGGAGTTTTTACTTTTTTGCCTACTTTTTTTTCTGGATTTTCCTGAATAGTGTGATATTTTGAATTCAAATAAAAAATTGTATTTAATTATATCTAGTTTGTTTCAATTTTGCTTATTCCTGTTAGAAATAAATTCTGTGCCTTCAAAGGTAAGTAAATGATATCAGAAAACAAAACAAAAAATAAGAACAAGTTATTTTTATTGGTTTTGAATTATAAAAGCCACACTCATCCTCCTCCTATACACATAATTGTTCTAGCATTGTTTATATATTAAATATACGTAAATACAGCAATTAATAATTTTCATGTTGCATTCATGGTAAATGGGTTTTTTTTTTCTCTTTAATCTCAGTTATTATACAATTACTTTATGACAAAAAAAATTCTGTTCTTGAAAGAGGTTTTAGGTATATCTAATTCTACTGTTGAATGCTTCATTTTTATTTTCTTAAGTTTGTAGGAAGGGGAATTGTGTTAAAAATTGACAAAAATAAGTGAAGTTTTAAAAAAAATAGTCTTGGCTAGTTCATAATAATACTTCTACAATAAAATAAAAAATATTGCCTTTTTTTATTTATAAAAAAAATTTTCAATCTTGTTTGTGTTATTGAATTAATATTAAGATAAAAAAGAGAAATTGTAGAATTATTGAGTTATTGGTTCACCGCAGTTCATTTGCTTTGCGAAATTTCACAATAGAAAACCAAATTTTTATGAAGACTTATTTCAAGACAGTACAAAATCAAACAAAAGTTGTAGTAATGCATGCAAAAAAACAATGCATTAAATTTATTTACAATTTCTACATAAAAAAATGCATTGTTGGAAATAGTTTTATATTTTAATACAAAATTACTTGCTTATTAGCTTATATAATTGCTAAGCAAAAGATGGGGAATTTGAAAAATTTGCTGAAATTTACCAGTTTGAATTTTTAACAATATTCCCTTCCATTTGAAAAAAACGTATGGCACGAAACTTCAACACATGTTAGACATTACATACTTGCTAATTTTTGTATGAAAATATTTCATTAATTTCAGGAATCAGATCTACAAAATTTATTTTGTCATTAAGGAAGGTATCTAGTGTGTTGGGGGGGGGGGCGAAATCCTGTATACCATGTCAAAGATCAAAAACTACCATACTAAATCAGCACTTGGAGAAGCACACATTGATCTTGTTGGTCCATTATTACTGTCAAATGGTTGCATCTACTTTCTTGCCTGTACAGATAAATATATTAATTTGAGGGAAGTTATTCCATTGAGAACATTAGTATAAACTATAGAAAAAGTTTTCTACTCCAATTGGCGAGCATGATTTGTAATACCTTTGCATTTAATTACTGATTGTGGAACTCAATTTTCCTCCCAAAATTTCAAACCTTATCAAGAATCTGCTGCAGCAAACTCTTGCATACAGCTCTGCAGTGCAATAGCGAAATAGAACTTAACATATCAATCAATGCTACTTTAAAACCTCATAATAATTGAGTGGAATGAAACATTACCAACAGTTCTTTTAAATATCAAGCTTCCTGGAGAATTCTTTGAAGAAAAATTATTTCACACTTCACCTGGAACCTTCATAAATAATTTTCAAAAGCATATGGAAGCCCAAGAAAAACTCAATAGAAATTTATACTAAATATATTTATACACAAACATTTAGAATAAACTTCTCAGGTTTTTCTATATATTGACAGAATTCAGAAGCAACTTAGACTACAATATGCAGATCCAATCCACGCACAGTTGTCAGTCGTTCACCAAAATATTTTATTTATGATAAAGATAAGGCAGTAAGTGTATTGGTAGATATACTGAAACCAGCATATGTTTTGCCACAACTGAAAAATAATAACTTAGTAACACACAGAGAAGTGATAAGAGACAACCTTTATTGAATAAACGTAAGTAAAATAATTTAACACAAGTGTTCATACCATCTGTTGCATTTAAGCAAATCAAACAACGCAATATTTAATACTCCCATTCACCCTACAAGGATGCATCAACCAGTATTTTTTGAACTTCTAAATTGCACAGTATATCAACAATTGAATGTCACAGTATCTTACTCTTTTCATTTCTACATGGAAATAACTCCTTTAATTCTATCTATTTTCCAATCACATAGAGTGTTTAACATAATCCTCTCTTGTTCTTACAAGAGAGAATAATGTAAGAACAACATAAATTTTTAAAAATTTAAAACATTTTTTTGGTTGTTTGGTAAACATTTTTTTTTTTTAAGAATATTTGTTAGAATTGAGGTAAGAGTAATTTCCAAAAATCATCTGACAATAATTGTCTATATTTCCCATTTCTTAGTTCAACATTAATAGATTTTGCACAATATTTGAGTGAGCATAAGGTGGTTAACCTTGATTGGTGTCTTGTCATGGACAATAATTGAATAGGACCATAAGGTCCTCCCCCAGGCTCTGGTGCCCCTTTCTTTATGGATAGTAGTAAGATTGATAAATTTTGTTCATCTAGATCAGTGGTCTTCATACTTATTTTTCACAGAACCCCTAGAACTAGAAAGTGTTTTCATAGAACCCCATTCCACACACACACATATAGAATGAAAAAAACATTGCGTGTGTCAGTGTGAACACTCAGTAGAAGTAAACTTCTTTGGCTTATAATGTATTGAATTGTATAATTAAGTTTTATTTTAAATTAATCTTAAAAATTAACAAATTTACTATTTCAAACTGTATTTAAAAAATAATTAGGATGGAAAAGGTATAAGTATAAAAGCAAAATTTTCATTTTCAATACATAATACTAAAAAATTAAGAATTCGATTGTGCTGAAAAATATGCCTGTAACTCTCGCCTCTTGATAAAAAGAAAATACAACTTCTAATTTGTATTTTCTAATAATCTCTAAAATTGAAGTATAGAACAATTTTAGCACTTTCATAACTTTATAACCAACTGGATTTCCGCAAAACCAATTTTCGGAGGATCTCTACTCCTTAAAATAAACATGCAAGCCAAATTTCAAGTCTAACTCTAATAGAGCAAAAACGAAATTTTTACTATCAATACCCCCGTAATCCCGTTGAAAGTCGTTCTCCAATACAACCGTTCTTAGCGGATTTCAATTCAACAAAAGAAAAATGCAAACCGAATTTCGTTATTACGCCCAGTAACCACCTGCTCCCCCAGGAGTCAATTTCCTTCAAATACATTCTTAGTGGATCCAGTTTGTGCTATCCTTGGAGTTAACTGCTTCTTCATATGTTTCAGGATTATAGTCATCTAAATATGACTCTGTTTCCATAATATGATCCTCAAACCGTTTTGGTTTATGCAGAAGTGAGCGGTTCCTCAGCTGTATCTGATGTAGGTTCAGCATCTTCTTCACTATCGCTCTCAGAATCACTTAAGTCTTCTTGGCTTTGTGTACTTTCTACGGGATTGTCTTCAATTTTTATGAGATGCTCTTCATACTTTCCCTGATTTGTATCTTCTCTTATCCTGTCTTCTAATTTCAATTCTGTATGGTCATCACACTTGCCTGCTTTTTCTTGAAATATTACATCTCTAGATAAAATTACTCTGTGTTCTTTCTTTAGCCAAATTCTGTATCGTTCATCTCCGTCATATCCCACAAGGTACCCTTGGATGGCCTTGTCCATTTTCCTTCGCTTCTGAGCTGGAACATGAGCATAGCATGGAGATCCTATTATGCGCAAGTGTTTTAACCGGGGTTTCTTTTTGAGCCAAAGCTCATATGGACTTACATTTTCTATTGATGACTTTCCTGTTCTGTTTAGTATATATATGGCAGAGTTAACTAACTCACAGCCCAGATGGCTGCAGGGAAACTGACATCAGGATTTGAGTATTTGAATGTTCTGGCCATTTCAATAGTGGTTCGCATTTCTCGTTCACTGGCTCCATTTTGTTCTGGGGTGTAAGGTGCTGTCAGCCTTTGAGTGATTCCATTTGAATGTAGAATTTCCAGAACAGCTTTTTTATCAAATTCTCCACCATTATCACAGAGGAATTCTTTCACAGAATATCCCAATGTCCTTGTATGTGCTCTAACACCTTCTTTACTTCTGACTTCTCTTTTACTAGGTAACCATAGCGAAACTTTGTAAAGCTGTCTTTGAATACAACCAGATACTTTTTCTTCTGGAATGATTCATCAAATGGTCCACAAACATCTGCTGAAATCAGTTCACCAGGCTCAGATGCTTTCTTCCTGGTGCCAAATGATGACCTGTGTGCTTTGCCATAAATACAGGGCTCACATAATTCTTTATCTAGCTTGATGTGGATGCCTAGTTCCTTTTCAAGCATGTTTCGGATGTGACGTTTATCTTGGTGGCCCCATCTTTCATGATACAACTGTAGCAAGGAGCTATCTGCTACAACAGTATGAACTTCTGTCATTCCTTTGGGCAATATTGGTTCAACATTTGCTTTGAATAAGGAACCATTCACACTGCAAGAACCATACAGCACCACATCACCATTGACTTTTAACCAGCACTCTGTAGGAGTCGACACAAATTCACTGTTTTGATTTCTGTCTTGAGCGGCAAGTACAGAGAATAAATTTTTATAGTCTTTGGAACATAATAATTATCTATAAGCCCCACAACGCCACTTGGGGGTCGATTTTCAGGAAACCCATATTGTAGCGGATCTCTGCCCTATGAGACGAATCCGTTTACCAAATTTCAAGACTGTACGCCTAATAGTTTAAAAATCGGAATTTATAACACCCCTTGCTGTTTATTTCCCCAAACCCCATTTTATAGCGGATATTTACTCCATGAAAGAAACATGCCTACCTATTTTCAGGCTGGTAGGTCTAGTAGTTTAAAAACGGAAATATTTATGTATTACGCTCTTTAATCCCCCTCAACGCGACTTGGGGTATATTTTCACAAAACCCATTTTGTAGCTGATCTCTACTTTATGAAAGGAATCTATTCATCAAATTTAAAGACAGTGCGTCTAATAGTTTAAAAATGGGAATAATGATCTATAACGCCACTTCCACCAAACTCATTTTGTCGCGCATCTCTACTCTATGAAAGGAATCTGCTTACCAAATTCCAAGATTGTACGTCGAGTAGTTTAAAAATGGAAATAATTATTTATAACGCCCCTCGCGGTTCAAATTTCGAGAAATCCATTCTGAGCGGATCTCTATTTTATGAAAGGAACAGACCTACCAAATTTCAAGTCTGTAGGTTGAATAGTTCCGGAGTTATCGTGATGAGTGAGTGAGTCTCTTTTCTCCCTCCTTTATATACATAGATGAAGTCCCGTAGTACATATAAATGCTTAACTGTATACGTTTACTCATTTTGGTATACTACTAGACCTAGGCAAACACTTATACATACACAAATACATCCCTTCCTTACGTCATCGGGTAACGCGTAACGATAATTTTTCCCTCTCTCTCTACTGTGCCTAAAAGAAGTTAACTTCAATATATCTCAAAATAATATTTAAAGTAGATCAACATGTTGTGTATGTACTTTATGTAAAGGCAATTTTAAAAATATTGCATTTATTATTAAATTTTAATATATTTTACTCAATAGTATTAATTTGGGATTCAAGTGTCACCTATACCCATGCATTACATTTAGTAAATGGTATATGTGCTTGCTTTTTTTGCATACAAACTTTCTATGTTTATTGAAATTATCTACAGTCGCATTTCATATTGTGACCGATTTGTTTTTATACATTATTTTTGTAGCCACTAACGCGTTGACTTAAACACAATGTTCTGAATAACATTAAAATGTTTATAAGCCGAGTGAGAAATACTGTGTATTTTTCATGAAAAAATTTGCAACATAAAATTTAGGAGCAGTTCTTGCTTAAATTTAGATTTTAACAGAATCTGTTGATAAACAGTTTAGTCTCCTTTATTATACGCGTTTTTTTTTCTTTCACAATTGCAAAATGGTCCATTTTCCATTCGAAAACTATTTAGTTATGCAAGACAATGAGTATACAATTATTGAAATCTTGAAACCAAAGATAGTAAACAGAATATTCACAATCTAGTCGGAAGCATTATATATAATATAATAAAAGAATATTAAAATGTTTTAATAAGTCTAAAAAGTGCTGAAAAACAAAGTTGTTATATTAATTTTCTGTTTTAATGAATAGGATGAGTTTTAGATACTTGTAACTATACGAACTTCATAAAAATATGTATGCAAATGTAGTATTTCTAAGTTTTTTTTTTTTTTTTTTTTTTTTGTGATTCGTGGAACCCAGGGTTCCCTGGAACACAGTTTGAAGACCACTGATTTCGATCCATCAGTAAAATGGGATGGATTTAATGGATCGGGTTCATTTATGTCATTATATACAGTGGTCAAGGGCCTAGAATTTATAACAATTTCCATGAGTACTGTATTTAATTCTTCATACATAAGATGTTATACCTAACACATTTAAAACAATTTTTTTTACAGATCTAAGTATTCCCAAAATGCTCTCCACCAGGATTCTCCCTCTACAATAAATTTCAATTACAACTGAAATTTTTCTTAAAAAATCAATACATCTTCATTTTATGATTTATACAAAAATTTAAGTTCTTTATTTGCGTTTTAAATGTCTTAGCCAGGGCCGGATCTACGTATGGGCTTAATGAGCTGCAGCCCAGGTGCCCCCGATCCCCGTTGAAGAGAACAAACAGAAAAAGATGCTTACAATCAAAATAGTAATAAAATAATAAACCAGTAAAAAATACCCGAAATACCATACAAAATTTATTTTTATTTTCGCGAACACGAGCACAATTTACTTTAGTTCTTCCACCTTACCACCGAATACGCGGAAATTAATAATGAATAGACAGAGGCTCTATCATAGGACGGTGCCGATGAGCATCGAGCACTTATACAAACGTAGTGGCACTTTTTTTGTAGCCATTTATTTTTGTGCAATAAGGTTTTGGGCCCCAAAACGGATCTTACAAAGGATTGAAAAACCATAGTATAAACATAGGCTTTGGGCCCCCGCAATGCGGGGTTCAATGGCGTAACGAAACTGCAATGGCAGTTACGTTACGCCATTGAAGTGAAAGGGAAAGGAACTTAGTCAAAGAAACACAACAAGCAAATATTAATGAGAAAAATATGCAGTATCTCGATGACTAGCAGCCTTTTGAAAAAGATATTGTTCAGCCAAAGAATGTCAGTAATGCCCCAACCGAAAGTGTTTAGGCAAATTGGGTTTGAGAAATACGTTGACGTGGGTTCGTGGCCTAAATCGCTAAGTAATAATTTTATTCATTGTATTCTTTCACATGAAATGAGTTATTTTCAAAATAAAAATCCAAACAATGTATATTCTGTTTCGGTAAGAGGACAAAAGAGACCATTTTCGAATAATCCTTTCATTTTAAAAAGCTTTAAAATGGCCAAGTGCTGGAAAGATCTTGGCTATATTATTCAACTAGTATTGGTAGTGTTTTTTGTTTGACCTGCTAACTTTTTTCTAAAACAAATTCTCAATACGCAACCGACTTCTCTGATAGGAAACACTTAACAAGTTGTTTAGAAAACCAGGAAAATTCTATTGAACATAAAAATTCAGTGTTAGTTTGGTTGACACGAAAAGAAAATAAGTCTGTTTTACAAGGGGAGGGCATGACTATAAGGAAAATTCATTTGGGGACGAGACTTTGTGTATTAGTAGTTCTCCTTTAGGACAGTGGTCTTCAAACATTTTCAACTCAACCCCTAGAACTTGAAGGTGCTTTCGTGTAGCCCCTGGAACTTGAAAGTGCTTTCGTGGAACAACTTGAACCAGAAAGTGTTTTCGTGGAACCCAATGTGACGTTTGATTCAATAATGGTAGCGTGTTTGAAATATAATTTAGTTTAATTGTCACAGCTATTATTTACATTAATATACAAGTTTCACTATGAGATGATTTTAAAGTCCAAAATAATTTTGTGAGGGAGGAATCTTGTTGGTGTCCGTTCCAGGCGAAGTTTCCGCGCGGTTCTCCCTTCTCTGCGGTTCGCCGACGTCCGCGCGTCCCCTTTCACCCCGACATCCGGTGGAGGCGAAATGCTTCCCTCGGGTCAAAGGTTGCAGGGGCTAATTAAGACACGTCCGTCGCAGTATATTAGCGACTGCAGGTGGTTTTGCACGTGTGGTCATCATTCTTCTAAAACTGACCCGGCCGTGGGAAGCAAGTCCCAGATGTCTCAAGGGGGGGGACGCACATACGTTACAGCTTTTCCTCCCCTCTTTCAGACTTTTCGTAAAGAAAAGTTCAGGGTCGATGATGGTAACCGAGGTGACTGACCTTTGGAGTTGTCGGACACACAGGGAAAATATTCCTTTGAATAAGTGCTGTCATATTTCTGAGTTGTAATTAAATCTAATAAACTTACAATTAAATTCGAAATGCTTACCGCGAGTGAGTGTTCTTGCAAGGGAACTTACACAATGCTAATCACGAAAGAATAATCATTACCAATATAAGAAGTATTCATATTATTAAAATTTTAAACACTCATACACAGTACTTATTAAAATCATAATAAAAACATGTTGCTATAATATGCTTAAGGTACCATCTTACACATAAAACATTCTTCCCAATATTCTCATTAACGGGTAATACTAATGAATAATAAGACAGATCCATAATAAACCCAAGGTAGAACACATATTAAGCAATTCAATATTATTACATTCCATGTGTGGATCCTTTTAACATACATATCCATTCAAAATTAATTTCAGTATTAGTAAGAACATTATTTACCGACAATTACTAATCATTAGCAAATACACATGATTGACACCATTTATTAACTATTTACATTTAGCAATATTCCACAACTAATAATCACGACAAGCAAACATGACTATCAATTCCTAATCATCGATCGCTGATCTGCTGAAACTATCTGCATTTTTATGACTTTTACCCGATCGATGTACAATTCTAAAATTATATCGTTGCAATGCCAAAGCCCATCGCATTAATCTAGGGTTAGAACTAACGTTTTTATTTAACCATACTAAAGGGTTGTGGTCGGCCATAACTATAAAAATGAATTTCCATCTAAATATTAATGTAACCTTTTAATTGCGAACACAATACTAGCACATTCCTTCTCGGTCGTACAATAACGTTTCTCAACATCTGAAAATTTTTTACTCAGATAAAGGATTGGGTGCTCCTCTCGTTGGTCATTTAATTGAGTTAACACCACCCCCATGCCATAATCAGAGGCGTCGGTTTGAACGATAAACTCCCGTTCACAAATTTGGCGAGTACAAGACGGGCTTATCAGTTAGCTTCTTTTTTAAATCTCGGAATGCATTTTCACAGTCGGTTGTCCAATTAACCTCCCTCGTCTTGCCTTCCTCTTCAACGCGTCTGTCAACGGTGCGGCTATTACCGAGAACTGATTTATATATCTACTGTAGTACCCCGCTAAACCAAGGAACGCTCGTATATGTGTTTTTGTACGAGGGTAGGGAACTCAAGAACAGACTGAACTTTGACCTCGGAAGGAGTGCGGAACCCCTGACCCACCACATGACCTAAGAATTTGACATTCTGTTGTGCAAACTTACATTTCGAGGTTTTATTGTTAATTGGGATCTCGTGATTCTTTGCAGGATTATGTCCACATGTTTAAGATGTGACTCCCACGTATCCGAAAAGATAGCGATATCGTCTAGATAAGGGACAACGAAATGCTCTAGACCGTTTAGTAATCCTGCCATGAGTTTACTAAAAAAATATGGGGCATTCTTTAATCCGAAACTCATTCTTAGGGGTCTGTAAGTACCAAAACTAGTACAAAAAGCTGCGTATCGTTGTGCAGTTTTACTCAGAGGAATTTGCCAATATCCTTTAGATAAATCTAAAATGGTAATAAATTTAGCGGAGGAGACCTGTTCTACGCGTTCTTCGATGTTGGGTAGAGGAAAGTACTCCGTTCTAATAATTCCGTTTAATTTCCGATAATCGACACAAGGTCGAGGATCCTTGCCAGGTACCTCAACTAAAATCATAGGGGACATATAATCCGATTCTCCTACCTCAATGATTCCTAATTTTAACATTCGATTAATTTCGTTTTTTAAAATTTCATTTTGTCGGTGCGACATTCGGTACGGCTTCGTTCTAATTGGCTTATCATTAACCAACTGGATCTCGTGTACAACCGGATTAGTTAAACCGGGATCGTTTGAGAAACATTTAGAATGTTTATTTAGTAATTCGCGCAGCTGATTGATTTGTGTGTCTTGGAGACATTTGTCTAACTCGCTAGCCTGGATGACATCCTCGAAATCATAAATGATGGAATTGTTTTCTAAGTATTGGATTTCTAAATCCTGGTCTGCGAGAGATTGGTGTGCTTCATCGGTAATTATTAAGTTAACATGTTCCGGCCTTTTATAATACGGTTTTAGCATATTTATATGATAGATTTGAGAGGTTTCTCGTCTGCCGGGAATTTCTACCAAATAGTTCGTTTCGGAAATTTTATTTAAAACCGTCCCAGGACCTATCCACTGTACTGCTAATTTATTTCGCTCGAGATGTAGCCAAAACAAGTACTAAATCTCCATCCTTAAATTCGCGTTTTACTGCATTTTTATCATACCAAGTTTTCCTCTTAATTTGCATCTCTTCCATTTTATCTATAGCTATCTCCTGACACCTTTTTAATCTATTAATTAACTTAAACACATAATCAGTGACGAGATCATTTTCTTCTTCCGGTTCCATCCAATGTTCCATTACTAATGTTTCTGGAGTCCGCAAATTTTTCCCATACACCAACTCTGACCCTGTACTCTCGTGAGTTACAGTTCGCAACGCTAAAAGAATAGACGGAAGATGTTTGTCCCATTCGGAGCCTGCCTCTAAACATAAGACTCGCAAGAGTCGTTTCAATGTTCGATGAAATCGCTCAATAGGGTTACTCTGAGGATGATACACAGAACTATGCCGGACAAGTATTCCGAATCTTTCAAAAAACTCGGTAGTCAGAGCACTAGTAAAGGAAGTACCCTGGTCACATTGTATTTCCCGTGGAAAACCCATACGACTAAAGATATTTAACAGAGCATCTGTAACACTAACCGAACTGATATCAGCCACCGGGATAGCTTCAGGGAATTTTGATGACATGCATATGGCCGTGATAAGATATCGATTCCATTAGATGTGATTGGGAGAGGCCCACATGCATCAATATTTAGCTTAGTAAAAACCTCCTGAATAACCGGGACCAATTTTAGTGGAGCTTTCTTTTTCTCATTTGGCTTCCCAGCCCTCTGACACTGATCGCAAGTTTTTACGTACGCTTCTATATCCTTATAACAATTCGGCCAATAAAATATCGGTTTAACTTGTCTTTAGTTTTCGTAACCCCCAGATGTGCAGAGGTTCCTTCATGACACAACGATTTAATTTGCTCACGGGACCTTTCTGGCACTACTATTAATTTAGCCACATTACCTAACTTATCCTCGCGTTTTTTGACGAGTAACCCGTTTTCTAGAGAATAAGCCTTATTTATTGCCTGCACCTGACTGACTGCCTGTTCGTACAATGATTTAATATCCTCGCTATTTTTTTTGAGCTTCAATTAACTCATCTCGAGTAACTTTTAGCAGCTCTAACTCCGGAACATATTCCTGCAGTTCAGGGATTAAAATTTGATCCTCTGCCTCCGGAGAAACAATTATAGCCTCATCTTCCCCTTTCCTATCGCTACAGCTATTTAACTCTATTTCTTTCTAGCCACTATGGTTTGAGACCTTGTCTGAACAGCATTGACTACCTCAACTGAAAGAAAATCATAGCCTAAATTTTCTTTTATTAATTCGGCCGTTTTGTTTCCGAGCAAATACCGACCGTGTTGATTTAAATGATTACCACAAACTGCTGCTTTAGTTTGCACCACGTTCCAAGTTTCCGGAAATTTCCACGACCGCCAAGGGTAAGCAAACCAATTCTGAGCTTAACGGTTGTTTTACTCAGATCTTTTCACCGGAGAAGGAAGAAGAATTAATGTATTTAGCACACACCAAATCTATTGTTGCCCCCGTATCCCTAAGTATATTTATTTCTTGACCATTCACAGAGCCCTTTGTATATATGAATTAAGAAAATCCGAGTTCCCATTTCCTTCAATATTATTGAGAGACTCCGTTGCTTTATTCCTATTTAATTTCGGGCATGCCGCCTTTATATGTCCGGGCAGGTTGCAATGGAAACATTTTTGTATCACGCGTCTTTCGAAAACTGTCCCCCTATCGCCCTCAGGAAGAGAGACTACTGGTTTAGGGGAATTTCCCCGAACCTAGTCTTCTTCTCCTTAAACCCGGAAGTTGTCAAATTTCTCTCGTTCCTGCTGAATTTATCCGCGGTTTTTGAATTTATTTTCCTGACATCCTCGTAGTTGTCAAAGAGTTCGGCTATTTGAGTAGATCGATTTGAGATTCGCCCAATCATCTAAGAAATGTTCTCTCATACTAGCATACGCGCGTTTTTTTTAGTTGGTCGACAACCATTAAATCTTTAAGGTCCTCAAACGACTCGATCTCTAGGCCGATTAGCCACTCCTCTAATAGTTAGTCATTTCAAAGGTGAAGTCTTTCCAGGTATATCGATTTCTTTTGGTGTTGAACAAATCTCTGGCGAAAGACTTCCGGACTTAAACTTAAATCGTTTAAGTAATAGTTTTTTAATATAGTCATAATTTTCTGCTTGTTCCTCCGGTTCGCGAGCAATGAACTGCACGATATCCAAAGGTAACAAACCTAATAAATGCCCTACCCAGTCTGTTTTTTCAATTAAAGCCCTTTTAGCCTGACGTTCAAAAATAACCAAATACAAACTAATATCTGACTGATTTGGATTAAAATCTGGATTAATTTTCTTAAATTTACATTCGAGGTTACAGAACGGGGATTTATACAGCCGGTTGATTCATCGTTTACACTATGTCCGGATTCTATTTTAAATCTTTCTAGATCAAATTTTAATTGTAATTCTTTCTCTTTCAACGCGTGCTCTGCTAATCTCAAGGTCTCTGCTCTTTCTGATTCTTCAAATCTAATTTTTTCTGCCCTTTCCCATTCTCTTCAATTTTCCTATTTGCAATAATAGTCTCAAACAGATTTTTTACGAATTCCTCTTCGTAACCCTCACTGTTAGTGATTGCGGTTTTGAGTTAGGGACAGTCATGTTTGGTGTGACATCTACCCCTAATTCCTCTGCGAGTAGCAAACATATCTTGCTTTTTCCCTTTTCCGAGAAAAGCCATTTTGAACAATATCAGCACAATATATTTGTAAAATTCACACAATATTTACTACTCTCTAGTATCACAATAACACTGGTCCCATGCAAACACAGAAACAACCAAAGAAAATTTTAACACAGTAAAATAATCAAAACTATCAAGAAACTTAAAAACACAATAAATCTTAAGCTAAAAGTTGCACACAATACTCGTATTTACAATTCTCTAGAACCACAATAACATTGTTCCCATGCAAGAAAAAACACTAAGTACTCAAAATTTGTAGTAGAAATTTTAGCAAGCAACTAATACAACTCAAGAAATATAACAGTACTCACCCCTTTTGAAGTACTATCTGCTGGAACTTGGGAATACCGAAGACCGGTTGACATTTCTTGCTTTAAAGATGATTTACAATTTTCACAACACACACAAAAGGATTTTCTTTATTGATGGGATAGCTTACCACTATCAAATCTCGGCCCTTCTGAGTTGCTTTTCTTTTCTCTAAAGGATAGTTTTATCCTTATTTCCAACTCATGCGTCTTGAGTTTTTTCTACGTGCAGTTTGCAGAGCTCCCGTAATAAACCAGAATCACCAAATCACCTCCTCTCACGGTTCCGGTAATCTCTATTTATTTTTTTATTAATCCTCAGCGCTGGCACCACTTTCGTTAATGCTGTGACGTTTGATTCAATAATGGTAGCGTGTTTGAAATATAAATTTAGTTTAATTGTCACAGCTATTATTACATTAATATACAAGTTTCACTATGAGATGATTTAAAGTCCAAAATAATTTTGGTGAGGGAGGGATCTTGTTGGTGTCCGTTCCATGCGAAGTTTCCGCTGCTTCTCCCTTCTCGCGGTTCACCGACGTCCGCGCGTCCCCTTTCACCCCCACATCCGGTGGAGGCGAAATGCTTCCCTCGGGTCAAAGGTTGCAGGGGCTAATTAAGACACGTCCGTCGCAGTATATTAGCGACTGCAGGTGGTTTTGCACGTGTGGTCATCATTCTTCTAAAACTGACCCGGCCGTGGGAAGCAAGTCCCAGATGTCTCAAGGGGGGGGGACGCACATACGTTACACAATTCCAAACACATACGTCGAAGAATACTTCATGTAAAAGTACTTAAAAAAGTATTTGTATTTATTATTAAAAAAATTCTAATGTAATTTTGTT
>BMAO01004916.1:0-207814 GCA_019973975.1 Trichonephila clavata
ATGGACTAAATTCATGTGACGTCACGATCACGTGAAAACTGTGTCACGTGATTACGCTGCCGTTTGTTTACTACCATCGCTAGGACTATTTTGCTATCGCAGTTTCACATTGTACTTTTAAAATGCTCATTTTGCTAAAATGGTTGTTCAATCAATAAATGAAAATATGATTGAGGAAAAAAATCACTTTTTTTCATATACCAGGGCAAAATATGAGTGTTTTGAAAGCATGTTGAAACGTGAGGATTATAAACCATCTCCTCCCTGATTATTATGTATGCAATTACTTTGAAGAATATTTTCAATACCGACGCCAGCTTAAACCAAGCTTTATTCTCACTATTTTTGTCTTCACAAAAGAAACCTGTTCTAAAAGGATTTTGGAGAGGTGTAGACTTTCACAAACATGTAAATACTTCAAAGCAAATTTTTTATTTTAAATAAAATTATATTTAGATCATACATAAGAAAGTAAAATATGTTAGTTAACTTAAGCAAATTTTTGTTTTTTTAAAGAATAGTTATATTGAGAACATATAATGTTTAATTAACTTAAGTTTTACTTATTTTACGCATCTTCAGAGTAGTAACAGAGGTACTTAAGTATTTAATTATCTAAGATTCGAACACAAGAATCTGTTTATAGATAAATCATACTATTATTTTTTATAAACTATATGTAATTCAATAAGAAAAAAATATATTTAAGACTAAAGATAATTAAATTGAATTTCTGATAATTATTGCACCTTTTCTGATGAAACATTCCCTTAATATTGTATAATAATTTTTAAAAAGTAGATCAACGTATATATTAAAGGCACTTTATACAAAGACAATTAAAAAAAAGTATTCAATTTGTCATAAAAAATTGTAATGCAAACTTTTAATATAGTTCATACTAGCATTAATAACATTAATTTGTGATCCAAGTGTCGCATACCCATGCATTATATTTAGTATCCCAGATATAAAAGTGCAATTTCCAATAGAAAACTATTCAGTTCTGCAAAGCATTGTACTAACGAGTAAAATTACAAACACATGTTTATTTAATGCATGTTTTTTTTTCAGGAAAGTTACAATTTTTGCAATTTTTTTTTCGATACTTAATATAACAAGGTTTTTAAGCATTCTGTACACATGCATGGCTGAAGGTAACTCTCTATTAATTTTAATGTGCTTAAAGATCACTTGCTATAGTGACTGCAACATGGACAAAAGTAGTTTAAAACAGTTAATACATGTAGAAATAACTCATTACAGTCATTTAGTTAATTATTAGCTCTGATTATATGTACTTTATATGTAATTAAATAACTCATAATAAGGGATAACCACATTACAATGAATATATCCTGAAAATTATATAATAATCATATCTTTAACTAAAAAACGAAATAGTATTTTTTTTTATTATTTTAGACAATCATTTCTAAAAAAATTCCAAACAGTTTTAAAGAATAATTACTAAGTAAATCAGACTGTCAAAGATGGAGAATGTTATTTTATTAAAAACATTTCAAATGTCTATAAATGCTCCATAATATTGTAAAACACATACATATATATAAAGTATTTATATGGAATACAATTGTAGAAATAAAATTCATTTTCATCCAGTAACTTTTCCACAGTAAAATAAAAAATTCATTCGAATTTTAAGTGTAGGTAGGCAAACTTGATGTAAATATAGTGTTAAAAAAATTCATTTTCATGACAGGATAAATACCATATCAACTCTAATATTTTATGTACAAAAAAAAAAAAAAAGGGGGGGGGGGGAAGGCGATGGAAAAAAATACACTTTCACCAAAAAATAATTATCTACATTTATCTAAAACTTTCATATTACCGAAAATCTATATACACAGGCTTCAAGAAACAAACGTTTTTGCAAGTTTAAAATGTACTTCAAAAAAAAAAAAAAAAAAGATAACAACAAATCATCAAATTAAATTGATCATTTCTAAAAATTGTTGCCTTTTGCGATGGTATCATTCCCCTTAAGAATATTTTATTTTAATTTAAAGAAAGAAATGACATCAATTTTTAACAGTAAATAATAATTATTAATAATTTAGAAATCAATAATTTGTAAAATGTAAAAATCAAAGAAAAATTTATTTAATTTTTGTAAAAAATTCCTTTCACAAATTATCATCAAATTGTTTTACTTCAGAATAAATATTTTCTCTTGTCTTTGAATTATGAATTAAAATTATAAACAGACATTTTTTTATATTATATACACTAAACTGACTATTTGATAATAATAGTGAGTTCTTTTAAGGAAACGATACAAATTGTTATTCGATAGTCAAACAGTTTCAAGTTTTTTAAAAGAAGTTGTATTACTGTAAGCCATTCTTGCGCAAACTACTAAATTAATTAAGAATTAAAATAACTATTCTCGCTGTGTACCAAGTGCTAGGATCCAACCTAAATAAATATACCAGCTAACACTATTTGAAGCAGACGAACACCTAATTAGATAAATAAATCAGAATAAAGCAAAAATTATATCAAAGAGTTGTTGAGAGTTTTTCCTAACAAATATATACACTAGAATAATGCATAAAATACAATGATATCATATATTTTAATTAGATAAATTATAGCTAAAGAATGTCAACAACTTGCATATTGGATTCTACCACGGTATTGAAAAGCACGTGCAAATTGTTGCCCAATTGTCACGTGATTACTCGCTTGGTGCCAGTCAGTCGCGAATTTCCCCCATTTACTGTGTTTTTTAATTTTATTTCGAGCTAAGAAAACGACTAGGATAACTCACAACAATTCAGTTTTAAATTTATTATAAAATTATTTCCTTAAATTCAAATTTTTTCTGAGACAGCAGTTCATTTATTTATTTGGGAGGAAAAATTCGCGATTGCTCTTCCTTAGTGTAACTTCGTCCCCCTCAAAGCGGTTGCAACTGTATCGACCAATCGGGGCAGGCCAGGCTTCTTGATTTTCTTCGATTGCTTTTACCTCTCGATTTGAATGCACCACACTATTTTTAAGCGTATCCCTGAATTTAACCTATTTTAATTATAAAGAATATAATTTAGTAAAGTTTCTTTTTTTTTTCAATTGAGGAAGAGTGAATATGGTGATTTTTTTATTAATTACGATGTGTGAACAGCCGAACGGTACTTGCACCTCTAAAAGCATAT
Source organism: Trichonephila clavata (assembly GCA_019973975.1). Lineage (NCBI taxonomy): Eukaryota > Metazoa > Arthropoda > Arachnida > Araneae > Nephilidae > Trichonephila > Trichonephila clavata. Next base: position 3,183 of record BMAO01004916.1, read on the forward strand.
TTTTCCCTTTAACCTATACTGTCTAACTTATTTGGCATTTCAATTGGAAAAAAAGGCCGCAGCAAGTATTAAATCGGAAAAAAAAAAAAACCTGTTTCAGGTAAAGATTTAGATTATATAGAAAAGTATATATTACTCTTTCAAAATACCAGCGATTTCGGAATATATTATGTATTATAATTCGGATTACATAAAAATTACAGAGCTTGGATTTTCTTCTTATTTTTTTGTAACATTATAATGATAATAACTATTATTATTTTGCAAAAAAAAAAAAAAAAAAAAAAAAAAAAAAAAAATCTCTTTCGATTTGAAAAAAATATCCTGCTATACATTAGAGAGGATCAAAATTTTTTTTTTCAGAATTTCAAAACCTACCTGTGCGGAAAATATATTCTCTGGCATATAGATGAAGGGAATAATAAAGTAAAAAATTTTGGCAGTTTTAGAGACTGTCGATAGAAGTAAAAACTTAGAACTTTTAGTATTAGAATTTGAAATTTCATAATGTTTGAATTAAAATTATAAACGTCAATCTGGTTTTCACATCTATTGACACTCCGAGTAACAATTAAATGCATGTTTATATGTTTTTTTATTATTCAAATATATTACTGACTGTACAAGATCATGACAAAATATAAATGCAATTCAATTGAAATAACAATATACAATCATATTATTTATGGATATTATTTGTATTTACTTAAATTTCAATGTACTTGATTTTTAACATTATTTTAATTGTTTGCATCATTGTCATCCTTAATTTCAATAATACTTTTTGTACTTTCAATTATTTCATTTTGTTCTAAAAAAGATACAATAGGCTTATGGTAACTTAAGTAAGAAAGGAAAGTATTTGATTCAAATTTATCTAAGTACCGCGTAAAAACCGCATCGATCGTCGTTTTATATTTTGTAGTACAGAGTTTTCGATCATTGGACATATTTAAATTGTTTTATTTAGAAATTCAATTAGTGGTAGATTTTATCATCTGCAAAGTTAATATTGAAGTCTCCACTTAAAAGCATTGGTACATTATCCTATTTTTCGCCAAATCTTTTTTCGAGTATTGCAGAACCTTCTTTTGTATAAATAATCCAATTTTCAAATAAAAATTCTTGTATCTGTCTCATAGATTTTCCAAGAGAAATATAAACGGCAACCATAAACATGTATTCCCCATTCTCGGAATCGTAATGAGCAATGCACAGTATATACACATTGAACTTTTCACCAAATCCATTCAACTTCACTTATAAGATATACACAGCACTATACGTCAGCTGTATAGCTACAGATATACTGCTATAAGCATGTCGGTGACGCGAACGCACAAGATTTCACCCATCCAAAAAGTGTCTAAGGTGAACAGCACACTGCGCGTGAGCCAGTCAGAGCATGTCGGTGACGCGAACTCATAAGATTTTCCCCTACCAAAAAGTGCCCAACGCAGCTAAAAAAGTTTTCACTTCAAAAATTAATTTTTATGTTAAGCACTGCCACGTCTTAAGACTTGTTAAGGCCCTGGGCTCCTACACAAATGTAGACCCCACCTAGGACCCTTAAAAGTTGATAGTACATAACATACGTTATCTAGCACTCGTACAAACAGTCACCCGAAACAAACAAATGTTACTTACAGTAGCACTAATCCCCTCGACTGAATGCCGCTCTTTGACTTAAGGTATCCGACTGGTCGCGAAAACTTTTTTTTTTTTATATAAAAAAAGGAGATAAGTGGATTTCTATGTTGTTTTTAGTTTTTTTAGTGCATTTTTAGAAAAATATGCTGAAATTAAGAAGAGAAAAAGAAATTGTTTTAACTAAAATGGGTACAAATTAATAAAAAATAACATAAATGCGGCCCATTCTGTACGAAAGGTTTATAAACAAATTTTCAATTTTTCAATTCTGATGTGTTGCTATGTTATTCATTTTTGAAGTGACCTTCAGGATAAGAGATATTTTAATTTTTACAAAAACTAGAGCAATTTATCTCAGTTATTATATGAAATTGCTTAAAAAACAGTTATTATACTCACATAAGGGACTATAAATTTCGTAATAAAACAGTGATTGATAAACCTGAAGGTTAAAACGCATCTACTATTATACAGAACTTACACAAAAAATTTCAGTTAACTATTTTCAAAACCTTTTCAGTAATCGCTGACCCCGTTTCATTATTTTCAAAAAATCACATTTCGAGTAAAACGCGTTTTAAAGTATGACATCTTGCTTAAGATAATGGCATCTGCTTTTACAAAAACACTTGTAGTTTTTGTTCTTGTGAACAGAAAATGATAAACTTGGTATTTTTATAAAGTTAATAATATGGCCTATAAAATACAACCATAAAAAAAATTTGTCAATTTTAGGGTAGTCAGATACCTTAACGAATAATAATGGTGTATGGTGATAGACCCACGTCTATACATGGACGACAGTTATCACTCAACAATACAGTCTTGCCGTTGGTGCCAGTTAAAAAATAGCATGAAATTCCCGGTTTTTCAGAGAATACAATCGAAAATAACAATTCACTGTTAAAATTAATCGAATCGTTAAGGTTCAGTCGAGAGCGACCGAGACCCTGGGCTCAGTCGGCCTATGCCCAGGGACGTCTTAAGACTCTTTGAGGCCCTGCGTCTTTATGAAAAAGTAGGCCCTACCTGAAATCTTTAAAAGTAGACAGTATTCAACATGTTTGTTCAAATGGTAATTTGAAACAAATAAATGTGGGCACGACTCACAATCTCAAAACCCTAGGCACAAAACGGCTTGACCGATGACCGTATTTCGACTAAATGAGTTGAATGATTGTTTATGGTATTAGGCATTGACCTTGACATGGGCAACGGTCATCACATAATAATGCTGTCTTACCACTTTTGCCAGTTGACATGCAGTTTGAAATTCCCTGTTTTTCGGATAATATGTACGGAAATAATATTCGACCATGAAAAATATATCCAGATCATGATCTAATTAAGAGAAAGTCTAGAACGAAACGAGGGTCCCCACTCAGGGTGAGGCCCTGGAGCCCAGTTGGTCTATACCTTAAGACAGTGCTTCTCAAACTCTAAATATTCGCGACCCAATATTCAGTCAAAATTTTTATCGCGCCCCCCTTCCATACAATAACAATGCATTGAATTCAATATACTTTGACGCTAAAGCTACAACACGACTTCAACCTCTTACGTGCCACCGACGTATATAAACTTCTCGCTAACCAAAACAATAATTGCCAAGGACGTATATTTACGTCTTTCCGAAGCACGAACTTTTCTGTGCACTACTATCCATAAAATTACTCCGAAAGCTTTGGAATGCAATAAAAAGACCCAGAGAGTGTTTTAGAAGGATTTACTTATTTCATAGGATTTGCTTATTTATTCCTTTTCTCCCCCCCCCCCCATCCATTCATCACATACGCGCGTCTATGTGGAAAACGGTGGCATTGGGGAGTGATTTGCGTAACTTTTAACCGGCAGTTAAGGGATTAATTATAAACCGTACAAATTATCAAGATAAATATTAATTTTTGGATATAATTTTTATATGACAAGCCCATGGGATCACTGGTAATTTTTAAACTTGTTCTTAACTTAATAATGTTAAATTAATTATAAAATACACTGTACAAAACTGATACATTAGTGTGAATGCGTATTTTATTTTTTATTATGTCAGAATGTATTTTATTTGTTTTCTTTTCATAAATTAATGATTTTCTTAAATAATCTTTTGTTATCAACTTTTCAAAATGCTCGCGTTCCCCTCGTAGAGTTCTCACCCGCCCCCCCTAGGGGGCGCGCCCCACAGTTTGAGAAACGCTGCCTTAAGACGTTCTTGCCCATGCCTTAAGTCGTTTCCGGCCCCAAGGGAAATAAAGCTTAAGTGTTTGAGCTTTTTTCTGGTAAAAAAAAATCAAAGCAATTTTTGTTTAATGAAAACAGGTATTTTTGTACTTTTAGCATATATTGCGAAAAGAGAACTCCAATTAAATAGTTACAAGAAGAAAAAAAAAGCATCCGGTACATTTAACAACTTCCCTTTAGTATTAAGTTTTTAAAAAAATCTACTGTCGAAATCACTGTGTCTGACAAAACGGAAGTGTGAAAATCTTGGATTGAACTATGGACGGTACACGGAGAGAGTTATAAAATTGCTGCATTATACATTCCACTGTTCAATATTTGGTTCCCATTTATCATTAGCCGTTGTTTTTGGTTATTTATATTGTAGAATTTTTTTTTTTATTTTGAGTTTAAAATCATCTAATTGTTACCGGCAAAGTATGAAATCCGGCATTCTATAGAATGCCCAGGGATTGTACAAAATCAAAGGGCGTCTTAAGGCGTAGGCCAACTGGCCTAAGCCCCCGTCAATGTAGGAGTAAAACAAAGTGCCAAAATAAGAATTGTCTTTGAGTGAAAAATGTAATGAAACGTAATTCAAAATGTCATTCAAGCCTACCATTTTGCTACAAGTAGGTTAGTTTTAAGAAGACATGGTACGATTTAAGCAAAAATTTTTAATTTAAGGATTTTCAAATTTTTTTAAATTACCTCCTATGTGTGTATACTATGAAAAATAGATTTTGTGCTCAAAATTTCATAAAAAGTTAGACATTTAATTTTTTAAGGAAACATTTTGCTTCTCCTACAAAACGTTACGTACATGCATAAAATTTGATTTACAAGTTTGTCAAACCATGTATAACAAAAGTTGGTGTGGGTTTTACGATAACGTGATTGGTATTCATACAATAATTCTTTTTATGAATGCTTATTGAAAATTCCTTAAAAAACGTATAAATTCTGAGTTCAATTATTTTTTAAGAAAATAAGCATTTTTTTTTTTGTTTTTTTTTTTGCTTTGATTCAAAAATGAATACTAACTTTTGTAATATGTATTATTAGAAATAGGTAAGAAAAATTCAAGAATTAGACTCAATAGAAAAAAAAACCCTTAACATTTTAAATGAAGACAAACTAGTTATTTTATCTTTCTGAGAGAAGTAAATTTTTAAAGCTTTGATTTGCCATAGGGAAGTGAATAAAAACAAACGCAGAAGTCATCACAACTCTGCGTTTTTTAAACATAAAGCTTTCAAATTTTGTGAGTTTTTAAAAAAGTATATAAAAAATAATTTGGGCTAAAAAAATTAAATTTTATTTTTTGACCAATTTTTGTCAATAGAATCGTATGTGTCCCCTTAATTTATTATTTTTTTTTTGTATGAAAACTTTGTTTTCCTTTGTAAGAAGCATAAATTTTGTTTTGTACAACCATCTTTATCATTTATTTACTTTGAATGAATTTTTAAACAGCCCTCTTATTTTTTCAGAATAGCATTTGTATCTTTAAGAATGCATGTCATTGATATAATAGCCTTATCAGGATAGATAGCCTTATTGATATAATAGCCTTATCGGACCTTTTCATGTTTTGCCTTAATAGCATTGGTCATTCTACAGAATGCCTAGGTATTATCCCTGTGACAATTAAATAATCGGATTCGTCTTGAAAAAAAAAATGGCTTTATTGAAAACAATGTACAAATACCTTTTTAATCCCCTTCCTTATCAATGCATAGCTGCATACGAGTTTTCTACCATTCAAAGCAGTACTGCGGCTTATTAGGTGTCACCATCTTCAGTAAGTTAGTAGCTTTTGCTTTCACCACATCAACAGATTGAAAATATGTTCCCTTCAATGCATTTTTCACTTTAAGAAACAGATAGAAATCATATGAGATGAGATCTGGTGAGTATGGTGGATGCTAGAGCTCAGTAATGCATTTGTCCGCCGAGAACTGTTTTACAGAGAGCGCAATGTGCACCGGGGCGTTGTCTTGATTAAGTTTTTGGTATCAATTTTGCGCAAACTTTCACCATATGCAAATTCTCGGCCAAAATTTTTCTAGTTGTCTCTCTGCTAATGTTTGGAACATCTCATCATCCAAATACTCAAACGTCGGTCTTTTCGCACGATTTAATTAATCTTTTAAAAAGCTTTCATCAGTTCTGGATGACACAGGTTGACCAGAATGTTTATCACCTTCAAAAGCCTCCCTACCTTCAGAAAATCGTTTGTACCACTAAAAATTTGACCACGTGAAATGCAGTTATCTCCAAACACTTTTTTAAACAATTTAAAACATTTTGGAGTTTTTTAAAAAAAATTATTTCACGTGGTATTTTAAATGTATGCGCAGCTCGATTTTCAAGTTTAACATGATCGTGGCGCTTCGACATGACAATGTCTTACTCGAACAAGGATAAAAAAATAAATAGAACTAGATAAAGAAATGGAATAACGTGCCACCGGCCCCAGAACAATCACCTTATTCCATTCTCACTCCTTCACACTAAGCCTAACGGCTATGGCCTGAACAGTCCAGGAATTTAATAGTCACACATTGTATATACAATGCCTAGGAAAAGAATGTAATGATTCTCATATTTTATGCTTTACATGAAAACGTCCGCAATTATATACAATGCCTAGGCATTCTGTGAGACCAAGTGGTAGCGTATCGCGTTTCCACACCACAGGTCCGGAGTTCTGTCCTCGGGTTAAGCAAGGTCGACTCAGCCATTCATCCCTTCAATGCAGTGCCGATTTAAGCTCATTTCGGGATCTGAGCGCAGATCTACTGGCCCCCTTTGCACTGGAGGATAGAAATTTATTTCTAGAAAACCTGGTTAAGTTCAGCATATCCGCCCCAAGTTCAAAATGGATAAACTGGCACTGCTTCAGTGGGTCGATAAATGAGTACCAATCTTGCTTGGGGACTAAACACTGGGGGGTTTCCCTCCAGACTGACCTCCTGATCGGGATATCTGCTCATGCACCTCAGCGTCCAACGGTTACGTATACTGAGATGGGCACAGTAGGGCTTGGCTCTCATGGGCTGTTGCGCTACTGAGTTTGAAGTTTAGGCATTCTATAGAATGCCGGCGTTTTATACTTTGCCGGTAAAATATCCAAAATTATGTCTTTTTTCATTTTCCCCCCCGAAAATTCAACCCCTTTGTGGTAATATTATTAATTATTTTTTCTCCTAATTTTATACCATAAAACATTACACTGATTATTAATAATTTTTTCCCCTCCATTTAACCGCCCTCCATCCTACTACACACACACATACTCTGGGAAAAAAAATTCAAGAAAGAAGTTACGCAGTGATCATTTAATATTTTATTTACTCCAATATTTTACAATGTTTTCTTTAAAATTGTGTACAAATTTAACAGATAAAAACAAATGACACACAAATTCAAAATCAAACATGAACAAGAATAATATTTATCTGGATTTTTTTTTATCATTTTTTTTTCTTTTTACAGAGCTAGAGTAAATTTTCACTCTCTTTTGATTCTATCTGTGTCCACATGTGTAGAAGGCAGCACTGAATGGTAAATACTACTTTTTTGCACAATCTGCTTAAGACTTTGATTGACGTCAAAATTTGCAATAAATTTTCATGGGAAAGAAAGGAACAGGATATGCAGATGAAAATTTAAATAAAAATCATGAATAATGTTATGTATATATTCTTGCATAGTGAATTATAAAGACAATATTTGTGTTCATAATATTATCTACTCCAAAATATAATTTAAGTTTAGGATGATTTAAAATTAACTATATAATGGTGAAATGTCTTCAAACATAAAAATTAAAACCAAATACAATATTTATGAAAATTATTCTTTTGTTTTTAATTTACAAGATATCTTATTAGTATACATAAATTTCCTTTGATTTAGATCTCTTACAGTATGCAAAAAGAGTTCATTAATGCAATCAGATTTAGACCTAACACAATATGAATCAAATTTAAGCTAATTGTAAGGAAACTTATGTTTAATATGAATATAATTTTTTGACAATTTGTTTCTGAATAAAATGAACTTTTAGACCTTTAAGTTTTTGAAAGGAAAAGTGGTACATCGACGAATTCGTAAAATAAAAAAAAAGACGTCGCTAAATGTTGTGATAAGCAGCCAATAGTGGTAAACTGTTCGCTTGCATGTATAAACACAATAATCTTATTCGACAGCATTTGGCGATGTTTTTTGATTTGGCGATATTTGTCGACAGTATAATAAGTAAGTACCGGAAAAATTTGTATGGTGCTCTGTTATAATCATGTTACCTAAATAATAAATAACATTAAGAAAGAAAAATGCATAACTGCAAATTATTTTAATTTACCGATTTAGTCGGTTGAAAACAATATTTCAGAAAAAATTTCTCATTTAATTGTTGTTAGTCATAAATTGCACTAATTTAATGTAAAATTTTAGATCTCTTCTACCATTTCAAGGCACTAAATTATAAATCACGTATTCACACGATTGGAAAAAAAAAACATACAAATAATATCATATTGGATATAGTAAGAAAAAAAAGCAGTTTTAAAACATCTACACAAAGTAATATATTAAATCAGCATTTGATTACATATAAAATAAGTATATTCAACATATACGCATTAAATAACATTTATATGATTGTAAACATAACAAAAAACTTCACAGAAGTTTTTTTTTTTTTCCATCTCATGCAAGCACTTAAGACTAGAATAAATTTTTAACATAAAATTAGAGGAAATTACGACTTAGTGGTGAGCGTAACTATGAGATAGTCCTGTTTGGTACCGGTTCTGTTTTGACTGAATACTGTAAAATCTTTTTATTCTAATATGTTAACAGAAAATCTATTGCTATTGCACAGACAGTACAAATAATGATAATATATATATACAGATAAGGGTAAATATAACTTTAAATATATATATCATAAAAATTTCGATTAAATTTTTTAATTATATTAAATTACGTGTGTTTATCTACACTTCCTTTGTAGGAAAATTTATTTTTGCCGGAATGATCATAGTTTATCAAATTCTACTCACTATCACATTTAACGATTGTCATTTGAATATTATCCCTTGAAGCACTTATACTAAAATAACAAAAGTTTGAACATATATCTTTGAAACGACCTCAATAAAGATTGTATAAAGCTCTTTATATAATTTATTCAAGTTCAAGCTCTACAATATACTACGAGTTTTTACATCCGGTTACAATTTTACAAAATCCTTAGGACTTTTTTTTTTTACACTTATATCATTTAGTTTTATTTGCGCTTAATCATTTATAAACAACAATTAAATGTTGTGATACAGTCTTGTTTGCCTTTTTTTAAATAGGGATTTTTTATAAAATAGCCTTTATTATTATTATTTTTATAACTATAATACACAACAATGTAACTATTTTGTTATATAATTCTATATTCATAATTCTATTTTTTAAAAACATATTTTTCATTTCTTTTAACACGGTATTCTAGACTTTGTGGATGAATTCATTTCGACTAAACCATCAGTTGCTTCTAATAGGGTGCATATTATTGCATTTGAAGTAAAATTATAGTTATTAAATGACTTGTATGGGTTAATGATAGGTGCCATTGATATCTGGTTTCTTCAAAGGAAGGCATGTAGAGAACCAGATGCCTGCTGTCAATGCTCAGCTTAAACATCTGGCAGACATGTAAGTCGGTAGAACTAACTTGTGTTCTTTTTCCATCCCAACCTCTTAAGATTATTCATTTGAATTTTCTATGTTAGAATATTCATCTTATATGCAATTAAAAAATAATACAAAAAACGTACACATATATGTTCTCAAGGTCAATTAAATTAAAATAAATAAATTACAAAAATACATTTGATTTCCTAAATAGATTTCCTTCTTGTTTTTATCCTTGTTTATTAGTTAACTGAAAATTTAGAGTTTTTATAAATTGACCTTTATTTTTCTATTTTTTCTTCACTTTTACTCATTGAAAACTGAGTTTATTAATGAAAAAATGGATGTCTAGTCCTTATTAGCTTAACACTGGATCTTACAATCTTACTCTGTTTAATGACTTTCTTTTTTTTCTTCCGTAATGGAATGCATATTAGCAACTAAGCCTTTGTAGACACTGCAAGTCCTTAAATGTAAGAGGCATTTCAATGGTGGCACCATCTAGGGGTGGCTCTTGTTACCAAATTTGGACGCTTGAGTTAATTTTTTTTCGAACTCTCATCGGCTGCTAAAATATTGCTGTGATTTTAATTTTGAGAGACTGCCAGAGTCAAATTGATACTCAAGGGATCTTTTACATGCCACATAATCATGACATGCGTGCCTACGATTTTCGCATCCAGATAATATATCTATCGACTCCAGCCAGGATCGAACCCACAACCTTAGGCTTGCGAAGCGGGCACGCTATGTCTAAGCCACCAGAGCCGACAACTTTAAATACAAAAACCTTTTTAAAATCTTGTTTTCAGGATTTAACATGAAAAGGAAAAACGTGTAGTGTTTATCATCGTTAATTTTAAACATTAGAAGAGATAATCAGGAGTAAGAAAGCTCGTGTCATTTTATAAAGCTTTGTATCCTTTTTATACATTAACAGTGCAACAATATCTATAGGATTTTTTAAAATTGCATTAATATAATTTAATTTAAGGAAGCATTTGAATTTGAGCAAAAAGTGACGTCTTAAATCATCGCAATTTAAACTTGAAACGTCCATTTCTTTAAAAAAAAAAAAAAAAAGGTACTTGCGAATCATCGCAACAATCGCCAACTCTATTAATATCTCGCCAAATTGGAAACCCCGATTTCCTATCTCTCGTACGCGCTCTATTGGCAACCAGGTGCTTCTTTTCATATAATGTCGCCAATAGGTTGCGATAGTACATAAGTACCAAAAATATTTGACTAAAATAATGGAAATGCATTAAAAAGACTAAATTGTAAAAAATAAATAAATAAAAATATGATTCTTAAAGTAAATAACTGACAACAGATAAATAAAAACCAGTATGAAAAAAGTACAAGCAATCCTACGGAGATTTTACAAATAAGGAATTCTAAAATTTATGGGGTAGTACATCAGAATGTGATAAAATAACATTTAATTAATATGATTACTGATTCACAAACAGTTTCATAATTAAGCTCACCAAAGTATGTAATAACAAAAAAATAACAGAATCGTGCATTTGTGTGTACACAATATGCACAACAATGAGAATACACAATTTACTTTTTTTTCTTCTATCTTTACCATTCAGCTGCTTTGTTACCAACGTATGTGTAGAAAAAAGATCATCTCTTCGTGTAATAAAACCCGGAAAATTGTTCACAGATTGTAATATTTTGTCCAAAGGTTTCCTGCAGGTTCTATTTGTATGCCACGACAAAGTGTAGAACGGAACAACCACAAGGTAAATGAAAATTCATTTGAGCACAGTGCTTCGTCGAAATTAGTCATAGAATCTGTAAATCATCGAAGTGTTCGGAAATCTTTATCTACAAGTTAGATATCGAAAGATGAAAATAACGTTTAATAAGAGAGTATAATAGCGTTTACGATCTAAAATACACAGAACGTAATACAACAGTAGATGGATCTTAAACATTAAATACACTACAACAGCGTAGAGGTGAGAATAAATTCTTGATACATCTGAAACACAACGTATCTCAAATAGTACTAAAAGTGGTGAAGCTATGTCTTTGCAAAGTTATCTAGAGAATTTTATTTTCGCATTGCAAAGACCGTGGGATAAAGGGGGTAAGAAACGCTTGTACAAATTGCAAGCAGTTTATTTTTTTTTTTTTAAGTCTTGAACTCTACCTTGCTCGGTCGGTGAGTAACTCCTCAAAAAGTGTTGCGTTTGCTATGCTGCAATCGTCTCTTTCAAGACATGCTTTCAATGGTCATGGAATAGCAATCAAACTTTACAACACGCTCGAGTCTCTTAAAAAAAGGATATATTTTTCCATCAGTTTTCTCAATGGTAAACAACTAGTTGATAAATATTTGTTTGCTTTGTAACATTCATTATACCTTTGTAAATTTTTCAACCCTGGTGAGTAAAATCGTTGGCAGAACATAGTTTCTGCTGATTTTAATAGAATGTCAACTTGTCTTTTCAGTAATTTTTTTTAGAAAAACAGCCAGCTACTTTTTGCATGTTTTTTTTAAATGCTACTGAGTTCATAAAAAAATAATTTTTTTCCATTCATTTGTCGGCGCTTTTTAAAAATTTTTTATCTCTGATTTCTAACGAAATTGAGTTTGTAAATATGGAAATATTGTGTTTACCGAGAACCGTATTATTTGCACTACAAAATTTTACTTTTCTGCAAGTATTTAAAAAAAAAATGCTTTTTTTCTGCCTTGCTTGGAAAAACAGCCTCTTCCATCAAGTATTTTCTTAAAATTTATTATTTTACGTAAAGAGTTGGGGAAAAAAAACAACGATTTAATAATAATGATTTAAATCATAAAACTTTAATTATTAAAATCTTCCTTTTTAACAATTCCTTCGGGTTTTTTTTTTATTTTGATAGGATTTGCCTATTTTTATCCTTTAAGAAATTATCCATCTTTTAAAAACAATCTGCAGTTTTCAATGGGCTAAATTCATATAGGACGTCATAATCACATGATGAATGCAATCCCATATTTCCATCCAATTAGAGCCAATGATGTCATAGTCACAAGATGAATGCAACCATGTGCTTCCAGCCAATCAATTCCTAAGCTTTGCTATTGCCTTTTACTTTTTTTGCAGAAACTTTTTTTTTTTAAAGTACACATTTGTCAGCAATAATAATGCATATAGATAAGCAAAATGTCCTTAATTTGAAAGTATACGGAGAATATATATATATATATATATATATATATATATATATATATATATATATTTTAAATTTGAAAAACGTTTTAAGATTTTTAATACTTGAACATTTTTACTCAATTATCAATTTTGAAACTTAATCTAAATTTTTTTAAAGTAGAGAACAAAAAGTACAAGCCTAGTCTGTTTTGAATTCAATGAAGAACATGTGATCGCCTTGGTCATGTGACCAAGCCCATTCAACAAAATAGTTCTAGCTTAACGAAATAAAAATGTGTTTATTAGATACAATTTTTTTAAAATTTAAAATGAGTTTGCTTTTTATCCGTTTTGCTGTATGATTTCAAATTAGCTCTCTTGTATCAATTACCGAACAGATACACTTTCTTCTCACTCATTGTATTTAAATCACGCTGATGTCAAGAATTACAATATTTCATTTCATGTAGAATTCTACCCGTATGGTAATGGTGGCATTCCTTTTAGAAAGCTCTCACAACTCGGTTCTAACTGTAAAGCTGCTAATAAAATAAATCAACAAATATTACTGATACTAGACGATAGATTGTGCCTGTCGCTTTCCACTTTTGGGGGAAGAATTAATATACCATATCTCTCCTAAATTTCAAATATTCATAAACATTCCATGCTCACTAAACCTGTCACTTTGAGCCGCTGAATTTTTTTTCTATGATGATAAAACTAATTAACACACAATTTATTTACAGAAAGGCTTAATATAAAATTGGTTAAAGACAATGGCAGTGATTTTCTTTTCTGAAACCAGTAAAATAGAATTCTTTGCATTTACTTTGTATAATATCTTTCAAATTAAATATTGCAGAAAGATTTTGCTGGCTCTCGCCAAGGCGCTTTTGATTTTCTGCTGGAATTAAAATATTTTAGTTTCAAGCTTTGATATTGATTCCTTAATTTCGTCCAGTATAATAAAAATATATAATTTAAATTTTCTTCTTCTCTGATATTAAAAAAATACTTTGGCTAATGTGATTATTGAAATAAACTTCCATATTTTTAAAAAATCTAAACAGGGAAAAAGCTAATGTTTAAATATTTTTACCAGTCAAAGCTGACATGAGCATTTGATTTTTTCTTATTGATTATAAATAAACATTTATCGATACTAAATTATAATTTCTTCCTTCTGTTTTTCAAATTTTCAATGAATGTGCATCTTATGCATTTCCATAGCAGAAAAATATCTGGGTTTCTACTCTACTATAATTTAAAAACAAGCATTTTCTTATCATTTTGAAAATTTGTAAAATTACTTTAAATAATAAATAATGAGTAGCAGTATTTGCAATTCATACAACAAAGTAAGACACAGATGACTTTCTGATTAAAAAAAAACTCAGTTATTTCAAATTGCAGATAAAGTAACAATAAATAATCACACATGATTTGCATCAGAATTTTGGACAGGCAAGGCATTTTGAGCCACATTCAGGAAAAATTGTCAAACAAAATGATAAATAATATTCAAGTATATGATATTGATATCTGTTACAAATATTTCTAATATTATACTGAGTGTGATAGCATATGCAACGTGATTATTTCTTTGAAAATTATTAAAACCATTTTTTTTATAGAAGATTGTGCATATATCACATAGTAATATAATATACAGTATCAGACAATGCAAAGATATAATATGTCTGTAGATTTATTGTTTTAAAATTATTTTCTGTAAATAATTTTTCTTCATCTGATGGATAAAGTCGAAGGGCTCAGGAAAATATAAAATATTTGGCATTAATTTGTTATCGGTACACTACGGATTTTTTCGCCAAATAGTTGTAAAGTTTCACCAAGTTGGGGTGAAACTTTACAACCATAAAATGGGTAAATTCATGGGATGCCATACTCATATCATATCTGCAGTCGCGTGTTTTCAGCCAATCAGTTCATAAATTCATATGACATCATAGTCACATGATGAATAAATACACTCACGTGATTTTAACCAATCAGTTCATGCACTTAGCAGTTGCCAACTTTTGATTTTTACAGAAACTTCCTTTTAAAAAGTATATATTTGTCAGCAAAGTTACGCACATAGGCAAGCCAATTGCATCAATTGATTTAAAAGTGCACGTAAAAAATAACTTTTTTTTTAATTCTGAAAAAGAAAAAAAAAACTTTTTGAAGAATTTTAATAGTTTAACAATTTTACCAAATTTTCAAGTTGATGTTTTATCTAAATTTTAAAAGTAGAACAAGTAGAATACTAAAGGCAGCTAAAAACTTTATGGAGAACATGTAATTTTTTCATTTATCATGGGACTGTTATAATTTTAATCCATAAGACTGTCCGCTAATGATCAGGTTGGCGTGATTTTAAAATCACTCCAAAACTAGTAGCGCACCGATATCAAATTAGATCCAAATATTTAAAGGACAAAACATTTTCAAACATTTTACTTACTTTTCTCGACTATCAATACAAATGAAATTTGTTAAGATTAACGTTTATCAACTTTTTCAGAGCTATTTCTGGTTAATTCATATGTAAAGAATAGAAATTTGATAGAAATTTTGTTGAAAATATTCCAAAAAGGGACCTGATTTGTGTCTGAAACGAATTGTTTCTGGTACGCATATGTATGTATATAACTTTAAAAATTTAAAATGGAACAGTAATCCCATCCCGTCTTATAAATAATGTGATAAAAATTCAATAAAATTGGAAATAAATATATCATAAAATTTAAATACAATTTTTCCCTATTAGAATAAAACCTAATTTATCTTAAACTAAATCTGCCATTTTCTACGCACTATGGTTTGTGCGTTTTCAAGGTAGAAAATTATGAAACAGATGTAAATTTTTCAAGTAATTTAGTAATAAATTGCAAAAAGAAAAAATATATAGTTTCCTAGTTTTGTCACGTATTAAAATACTCAAATGCAATGTTACACTTACACAATTACAGTAATAGTTACAAATTCATAAATTCTTCTCCGAGATTATGCTAACATAACAACAATAAACATAAATAAATAAGAAAATTTTTGGAATCTTTTCAGTAAATGGGAAAGAAAAAAAAAGAATTATTATTTTGTATGTAGTTAAGACTTATCAAATTTAAATGTGTGCAATACTTTTGTATAACATCTTAATTGAATAAATGTCTTGTAATACATCATTTTCTTTCTTAAATATTTGGAAAATGTCGTTGAAACTGTATTTTTCTTATAAAACGTTGTTCAGTTGATTGTTTTCAATGATTTAAGGTGCTTCTCTTTTGAGTTCAAGCCAGATGTTGATTGAACATTATTAAACATCTAGTCATTAGAAATTTCAATTATTCAAGAAAGAAATAAAAAAATTGGGGAAGGGGGATTTTTTTATAACATGAAAATGCTGTATGTAAGGAATAAATACGGGTAATTTAATTAATAGATTAACAATTGGGATTACAATTTAAAATAGTTTTGAAATCGAAATAAATATTCGAAAATCATTGTGATTTCCGCAATCTATATTTCATCCAAAATGCAAATAATTTTTTACCGTGCCGTATTTGATCGATGCTTAAAAATTAATATTTTGCTCCAAATAGCTTTTAATAGTAGAAAATATATGAAAACAATTGTAGTCTATTTAATTTTCACACGAAAAAAAGTTTTATAACTTGTTTTTGAAATATATTTAAAACTATTTTTAGTATATTTCCGTTACAATTTAATGCATTTTGTTTAACTACATTTTTTTGTTTGCTTTCAAAATAATATTTATTTTTAACAATTTTTTTAAAAAAGAAATCTTTGGCACAGTAATTTAAAAAAATTATGTAAATATTTTATAATCTAATTTAGTGTGCCCTTTTTTAAAAATAAAATTTCATGTATTAAATCATAAATTGATAAGAAAGAAGGATCAAATCCTTTGAACAAATTGCTGCACTAAGTTTAGTAAAAAGTAGTATTTTCTATTATCCAATCCTCGATTTCTTATTTTATAGAATTCAATCCCTTTTTATTTTTTATTTCCTCCATCAAAATCCAGATTCATTAACGATCCTTAAGTCTTGAGGTAATTTGAAGATGTAGTAAAACCTTCCGGATAATAGGTTTTAATTGTTAAAAATTATGAAAAAATTCTTTATAATATTAACTTTCAACACTTGAAAATGTTTTTCACATTTTATTTTCAGCAATGCAACGTGAAAGCAATTTTATGGTCAATTTTGATAATATTTATTTTATGCAAAGAGCAAGTAATCGCAGTTGAAATAGTTCCTACTTAAAAAGTAGGTTTGTTTGGTATGGAATACCAAAAGACAATATCTAATAACACGAGAATGAAATGAATGAATCGAAATCTGGCAAGAACTCAAAAGCTTATAGAGTTGTATGCGTCTCTGTGATTTTATTTGTATAAATGAGTAATGTATATAAAAAAAGAAAGATTACACTTGTGCGAAATAATAAATAGACTCCAGAGAAACGGAAATAGTTCACAAATATGAGCATTGGGGGTGATTGCAGCAGAAAAAAAGCATCAACACGTGCTATCAATGCAACAAGTGAAAAGAGCCTTTGGTGTGGTTCACAATACAACTATTCCTACTCCAACACAGAAACATTACTGATCCCTTCATAAGCATACTCTGTTAAGAATCCTTCTCACTTAAAACATTTCGAGTTAAAGACAAAATTTGCGCATGCGCTTGTGGCAATGTTTTTCACCTACCATTGATGGTGACAATTACTACAGATCAAAGTGCTCAATGTGGTCATAGATTTGTAAATAACACGTTTTTGCATAGATAAAGATGGACGTTTTCTTTTTCAAAATGCCACGAATCAATTGTAATAGTTCTTTTTAAGTAAGTGTGAAGGTTGCTTAACAGCTGTCTCATGCTTTTGAATGTCGTAGAATAATACACGGATTTATCTTACATCTAACCAAACAAGATCGATAAAAATAAAATGGAAATAAATTTCATTTGAATTGTCTTTTTTTCTTCGAAAAATATGTCAAGCAGAACTTGCCTTCTTTGACACAGAATTCGATTTTTGTTTTTCGTTAAACCCTACCGACTTCCACGTAAGGTTGAACGAATGTAGCAATACATCTGTAACTGAGCTTCTAGAGAGAGAGAGATACAGATAGTATTTACCCTGGACTTTGAATGCAGCATGTATTCGACGAATGCTGTTGTGTGACTTACGTTTCATTATTGCAAACATATTATTATTGATTTTTTTAAAAAAAGAGTCAAATGTCCAGTTCATAGACTGCATAATAGGTGGGCATTTCTGCCACAGTTCTATTTAAGACTTCTCTGGATATAGAATGTTTTATGATTCTAGCATTTTAAATTCACCTACAGAAAAAGTCTTCCCTTTCGAAAGAATGCGTACAACTTTTTTTTTCTGAAACTACCAGGAGGAACAGCACTTCTTCAATCGATGCATAGCATTGGTTAAAGCGTCGATAAGCGTAGCCCAATTAACAATATTCGATTACTTGACGTCAGAGGTTTCGACAGTCCTCATTGGTCAATTACAAACAAATAATCCCTCGACTTCACAACACATATGTGTGTGTATATTTCATTGGTCGATCTACACGAATGGAATGTATGCATTTGAAGGACTGTCTCAAAACGGAATGTTATCAATTAAAGAAACAGAAGAACCTAAAGGTAGACTTGCTAAGTTGAGAATGTTTGATCTCGTGAAACCAATTTGGGGTATTTTCTTCTTCTTTCTTTATATCTTCCATTGCCGTTTACCCCCTTTTCTTGCTATTGAGTAAAAATCGACAGCCGGAACAAATTCTTATGGAAAGACAAACGTACTTTGAGAATGCTGTCTTCAAAAAACAAAGGAAAGAAAAGAAACGACGATAGGAAAAGAAGTTTCCCATCGGATATCTTTGATTTATGGATTATGTATAAAACAGAAATACGTGTAATGATGTGCACTTAGTAGCGTACTATTTGAGCAGCTTTTCGAAGTTATTTCACCACTTCCACCACCACAAAGATCAAGGAAAAAGTAGATTTGTGTGTGTGTAAAGAAGTCTTTCAGAGAGATTGGGCATGAGCTTATCAGGGAATCGATTTGGGAACTCGATCGAAGCTATCTTTCTCGAGTAGCAGTTCACCGTTTCGAATCAACAAGAATTGAAAGAGTTTTGGGTTTTTTTTCTGAGTGAGATTCCACTGGAATAGTCAAGAGGATCCACTTCCCAGTCCATGGATTGCGCAGAATGAGGTGGTATATATTTATATATGTGTATTCTGAATATATATATGGTTCTCTATATCTATCTATATACAGCTTGAGTGGATATATAGATGGATATATGTTTAGGGCGAGTAGAAGAAGCAGAGTAGCCCCGGTCATCCTACAGAGATGGATGTCTTGCGCGTGGGCGGAGTGGGCGGTGAGAGTTGGGCCATCCGCCTGTAGAGGGTGGATCCCACGAAGCGGGGGTAGGAGTCTCTGTGCATGAGAGTGTAAATTTGCAGCTGGGCTTCGTCGAAGGTTGTAGTGGTAGGGGCCACCATGTTCTTGTTCACGATCTCACGGACTTTGGAATCCAGACTCACCTGGAATACAAGAAAAAAAGAATTACTTCAGGAATAATATCTTATTAGGGCCGCATAGTATAAAAAATAAGACTCAATTTTACACTTCCTTTTTACATTCCTTTCATGCTTTACTGAGAAACGCTCTTCATACTATTTTAGACTCTAGCTATTTCTTAGATTAAATGCGAGGGATATTCTGAAAGTAAGTTTCATCACATTTTCTGAAAAAGAAGATGGTACTCCAGTTTGAACAAACGATTACCTCAAGAACTCGCATCCATTGTTGGTTCAACGACAGAAGTAGCGTCAGCGTTGACTGGCGCATGCTCAGAGCGTTAAAAAAGAAAGAGTAGCAGAAGACTGACGTGCTCGAGTACAAACTACGATGACAGAGAGACGTATGCTGACCATTTTGTCGCCAATGGAAGTGTGTGCTGTTATCCGGTATGAATGAACTCGTGGGACTAGTTATGTCCATCATCCATGAGCGCTTACAGTCCTTGTTTGATGAAAAGATCATGTATCATCAAATGGTTAGATGTTGAAGTTACATATTCAGTGAAGGAATGTAGAGGGGGGGGGGAGAATGAAGGTGGAAGTGGGTGTCCCCCCCCACATCCACGAATGAAAACAACATCGTAAGGTGTGCGAGAATTTTTTGTATTGCACAGAACACTAAGTTTTCTTCTTCTTCTTCTTCTATTGACGCTACAGACCTGGGTGGGCCAAGGACATCTTAAGAACTCTCTTTAATTCCAATCTCCACTTTGAAGCAATTCTCCAATTTGTCACTCTAAAATCGTTTTCCGTACAATCAGCTCATCTCAATTTAGGCCCACCCCTAGTTCTAGTTTCACAATAGGTTTGCAATTCAAAATTCTGATCGTCAAGGTGAAGGGTCCATACGGCAAATGTGGCCCTCAAACCTCAAACGACCAATTTTGAGGGATTTAATGATATTTGGTTCCTTTAACAGCTGATAAAATTCAAATTATGTCGTTATCTCCACAATCCATTCCTCAATCACACCACCAAATATATAGCACCAGGTTTTACCAGACTGGTTTTTTCAAAGTAACTTCACGCTGCGACAAAAGTTCCAATGTTTATGGCGAATTTTTCGAAAAATAGTACAAGGTACATAGTTCATGATGCTGTGGTGTACTTTGTTTTGGCAACAAAGTTTCGATGTGAAAAACAATAACGAAATTTACTTTCGGAGCGTCAATCGTATAAAGTAATATCAAAGGTTAGAATTACGAAACCGATTAAGAATTAATTAATTTTCACTTGAAAAACAATTATAGTAAAAAATCTCAGTTTTAAAAGTGAATTTTTTTTACTTGACGGGGACAACTAAACATTTACTCGAAAGTGAAAAAAAGATGTTAATTCCAACTTTAAATAAAGATACAGTGGATTATAAATTAAATCAGTTACACACGGGAAAATTCAATTATATCTTCTGTTAACAGCTTAAGCTCAACTTATCTTTTTATCTACTCATCTCGACTGCTTCTGAGATGGAACTTATATATTTAAAATTAAATAATTGAATTCATTTTTTCACTTCTTGATTTAATTTTATGAATCTGTTAAGGAAAATGAGCACAGGGTTGCTATGAAGGAAGTAAATTAATATAATGTAATTAAATGACATTAAATTATCTAATAAAATTAAAAGTGAATCCTAAATTTTCATTTCAATAATTTACAGGGAGTAGAATATTTATGTTTTAACGCAGAATATATTACTATTGGTTTTATACTAGAGGGAATTTATTTCAACCCTACTTGCAATGTGATCTGATTTGCTTGATATTTTAAGAGTAAATAAATTTTTAATTTTATTCGTTAAAACAGAAAAACACTGCTTATATAATTTTAAGATGCCACGTAATAAACAGATATATGAGTTAACACAAAAAACCGTAAAGTTTATTGTGAGGTTTTCCTATTTGAAAAAAAAAAATGTTTCAATGCTTTTCCAATTCTGGGGAAAACTAGCTTTAAAATGATATAAAATTATCTTTAGTGCCCGATAAAATTTAATTCTTCCAAGTCTTTCCCGGAAGCCTTTCGACATTTCAGAGAATTGTTTAGCATTTAAAATTCAATTTACATAAAACAATGTCTCAAAATAACATTATCATGGAAACATTTCCAAAATGTCGTACAATGTTGTTTCTGTACGATTTTATGATCTTGGGACACTTGCTACAAAGTAAGGACGCTATAGTTGAAGAATGTTAACTTCTTCTCAATATCAAGATAGTTATTTGCTCACAATAACTAGTCAACTGCTAGGTAGACGACTTTTAATTATTTAAGACATGATTGGAAATTCCGTACTTTGACAAATAGCTTGCAGAAATTTTTTTAAAAAAGCTTTATTTTTCGCTTTTTTTCTTAAAATAAATTATAATGGAACTGAAGAAGAGAGAAAAAACACGATGAAATAATCAATAATTTTATATAAATTAAATATATTAAATAATTTTATATAAACCTGAATTTTTTTTTTTTTTTTTTTTTTTTTTTTTTGCTGCGAGAAAAATTGGCGTCTAATTTAATAAGTAGTTTAAAAGGTATTGGCTGTCTGAGAAAGCATATATTCATAAATATGCCCGTCAAAATAATATAATAAGACCTTTATAGAGTTTAATGATATATGAGCCGTTTTCTTTGAAAGTGGTGTAAGTCCATTTTATATTGTATGGTAATATTTATCGCTTTCAAAGTAATTATATTTGTAATTTCATTAACTACGTAAACTTATATTGAGAAAATGATGAACATTTTGAAGTAATTTCGGGGGAACTGTTCGTAGGTAAAAAGCCCATTGTAGATTGCATTCAATGTTATAATTAAACTAACTTTTTGTCAAAAATGGACTTACATCACTTTAAGACTTACATCACATATAAAAATGGACTTACATCACATATAAAGGCATACATAGTCAACAGATATTCGCTCTTTTTGCGCATTTGGATTAAAACTTATGAAGAAATCATAATTGACTTTCCAAACCCAAACAAGTTTCTTAAAATTTAAATTTTGATTCAAATTGAAAGGTTGCTTTTGTTTTTTATTTGATAGTTCAGTGTTATTTTATTCCGTTCTTTTTAACCTACTTTCAATTTCTAAAGTAGTTTTATGCAAATAGATGAAGGAACGAAGTGAATTGCATCTTCTATTCTTAATGTAAATATAAGAAGCATTCAGAAGAGATAAAACAAGAGTTTTGATCCATTGAGCTACGCTATGTGTAACAAATATTATTTCACTTCGTTTCATGGAATAACCGGCGCAAGTTTAATTTGAGAGAAGTATTAGAGGCTTATAAGAAGCATCTCTGTGTTAAGTTGCAACTTGGACCCCTCCCCATTTGTTTAATTGAATATTTTTTCACTCAAACAAAATCTTAGTTCTGTAGTACATTTAAATGATACAATTTTTACGTTTTTGTTTAAATTCAAATAAATGTTTAATCATTAGTCTGTGAAGTTTCGCATTCAAATGTTGAAAACCTTCAGCTACTAAAATATTACTTTGAAGAGTCTATGAATTCAATGTAAGATGTGTATTAATACCTACGTTATTTCTTACTTATTTCGTGAATTTGATAATTGTTTTATAGCTATGGAACCTTTATAAAGTAATAGCAGTTGGATTAATTTAGGAACATAGGGAGTAAAAGTTGTTACGGGCTTTATTCACGGTTCTTCCTAATCCTCTACAAAAAATATCTTTATATCGTTATATGATTATAAAACCACTTTCTGTAAAGGAACTGCGATTTATGTTAATGAGATTTACTATTTAAAGTCAAGTGAAGGGAGAAGAAAAAAGAGAGATTGGTGATTGTTGTCATAAGGAAGGAATCTACGGAGCTAGAGAAGCAATAGCTGAAATTACAGGGGGTCAAGACAAAGGATCCGACGGGTCATTTTAGGACACTTAATATTGCCGAAGATCTACTATTTACGAGAAGTATTGTAATTAGTAATTAACTTTATGGCTCCTCTAGCTTAGATCGAATTTAGATAGTGATTTGAAAGGCGTAATAAAAGTGTTTATTGAGTAAAATGTCTGGGATGCCCTCAGACATCCGTGGGCGAGAGTTCGTGATCAAGAGACTTTACCTCTTTAGGAGATAGTATGGAGACATAGTCTTCGTAAATGCTTCTCGCCTTCTCTTCCACCAGTTCGGGATTCTTTTCTCTTTTGAGGTCCTCACAGGCTAGCCAGAACAATATGTTCTCTTCGCTGTATTCACACCGGAGGAATTCTCGAAACACTCTGCGGCCCGCTGCAATGAAATAAAACATGAGTATAGTAAACAATTCACCAACTCAATGGCTTTTACATGTAAGTTTTATAAGGGGTAAACAAGCAGCCCTTATAAAACGTGCGCGTTTGATTCCAAAGATTCTAAAGACACCGATACACCATTGGGCAGAGGTCACATTGCGATCAAGCAGATGGATTCAGAAAAAGTGGCCTGGGTTTCTTAAATCTGGTGTTCTGTTGTTGGATGACAATGCGAGCCCACACTCGGCGACGGCAATGCAAAACCATATTTCAACTCTTGGTTGGGAGCGCCTACACCATCCGCCATACAAACCTGATCTCGTACCAAATGATTTTCATCTATTCCCGGCTTTGAAGAAGAATCTCGCCTGAAGGTGTGCTTTGGAAGCAACGCTGAAGTCAAAGAAATCGTCAAACGCTTCTTCCCTATGCAAAGCCCTGTTTTTTTCTTGGAAGGCTTTTTGAAGCTTATCAAGTGGTATGACAAATGTCTCAATGTACTTAGTACTTATGTGGAAAAATATAGTTATGTCTTATTTTATATTTTGATTTTCATGCACAGCTCTGACTACTGTCGAAAGGGGAAACTTATTTTCCGAATCACCCTCGTAATATCTGCTATTTTTCAGAGGTGAAATTTTTTATTTTAGGTACTTTTTTCTTGACTAAATCAGTTTTAATTAGCGCCTTGAAACTGATTTCAGATAAGTTTAAAAACTTTACTTGAATAGTTTCAAGTTGCTTGCTTTTGTCTGAAAGCTTCATAAAATCAACTTAACATTTTAAAGCCAAATAGAAGTACAATTTTACGTTAAAATATTTAAGAATAGATATTTAGCGTAAAATCAATTAGTAAGTAGTTGTAAAAAATATGTTTGGCTTAAAAGATTTATTATTATTATTATTATTAAACATTAGTTTATTGGCATTTTTTTTTCATTTTGAATTATTTGAAAATAGTTAAATCATCTACTTTTAAATGAATATTATTGAAAAAAAACTACAATATTTTTGAAACTGTAATAAAGTTATCAAAATTAATTTATATAAGATAATTTATTTCCAAAAACTACAAAATCAATTAATTAGAATTAATTTGAAGAAATTTAATCCAGAACCCCCAAAATAAAATGTTCGGCAATATAATAGAGTAACTACCGAAAAATAAATTTTAAAAAAAGTATAAAACTGAGCTTGTACTTTTTGCCTCGCATAAAAATATTGAATTTGTTTCATGTTTTACAACTCACACCTAACACATCAATTGAGAAAGAACGCGGAAAAGTCTTGGAATATGTCTCATAAGTGAATTTTGTCTTCCTTTCCTCCCCGAAGTCATTTTTATATGTTTTACAGTTGCTAAGAGAACTACTTTTAGAGAGCTTTCAAAATTTATATTCTGGTTTTTTACGACAACATAAAAGTCTTTCGTGCCTTCTGATTTTTTAACTCTCTGAAAGAAAAAAAAATGAACATCTTTTTCGTGTTCAGAATCCAGGTAACAAAGATTTCACGTTTTTATCTGTCTTCTTTTATTTTCTTTGAACTTTTTGATCTGCCGCGGAAAAATTCATTAGCTGGAAAAAATAATAATAAAATAAAAAAGGAACCTTTCAAAAAGAGGAAAAGAAGTAAAACCTTGAAAGAAGCTGGAAAACGATTTTATGGAATTATGTGTTTTACTCTTTTGGAACCTTATATATTATTTTCCTTATACATATAATACTTTTGTTACAGCTCATTTATTATGATAGTGTTTGCATATTTTTATATGAATTAAAACAATTTATTGGAAAAACCACACATTATTTTGTATTTTTCAAGACCCTTCTTATTTCTTCCTTTTTGCCTCATGATATTCTGAAATTAATCTTTGCATGTTTGTTTGTTTACCGAATCTGTTCTACCTTACCTACTTATTCGAGCCTTAAAAGTCTGCTTAACACGAGCAATACACTCATAGTTTTAAACAGAGAACAAGTGACGCGGTCGACACCTAAGCTACCACCCTACTCTTTACACGCGAGCCATTCTAACGTTATGAGTTTGAGCCTTGACGGAATTAACGTGGACCAGCCCCGATACACGACAGATATTTGATGAAATAAGGACTTCAATCCAACATTCAAAAGCATGAGGAAGAAAGGGAGGGGTGAGGTAGAAAGTTCGTGACCATACAGTTACTATCAGTTGCGCATATCAGCGTTTCTCAAACTGTGGGGCTTGCCCCCAGGCTGGCGCGATATTACTACAAAAAGGGTTCGAGCATATTGAGAGTCAAAAACAAAAATTATTTTAAAAAAATATTAATTTACTGAAAGTAAACGAACAAAATACAAAAATAAAATGCACATTTACGTTGATATAATACACTTATAAATGTATTAGTACTGCACTATGTAATTTATAACTAATTTAACAATATTAAGTTAAGAACAAGTTTAATAATTACCAGTGGTCCCATGGGCTTGTCACATATAAAATTATATACACCTATATTGATAATTTGTACGGTTTATAATTAATCCTTTAACTGCGGATTAAAAGTTACGCGATTTGCTCCCCAGTGCCACCGTTTTCCACGTAGGCGCGCGTAAGTGATGTATGGGGGGGGGAGAAAAAATTATTAAATAAAAGTAAATCCACCACAAACACTGTCAAGGTCATTTTATTGCATTCTAAAGCCTTCGGAATAATTTTATGGATAGCAGTGCACAGAAAAGATCGCACTTCGGAAAGACGTATATATACGTCCGAGACAATTAACACTTTGACTGAGTGAAACGTTTATATACACCGGTGGCACTTAAGAGGGAAAAGTCGTATTGTAGTTTTAGCGTCAAAGTACAGTATTATTGAATTCAATACATTGTTATTGTATGGAAAGGGGCGCGATGAAAATTATAATTGAATATTGGGTCGCAATTGTTGAAAGTTTGAGAAGCATTGTCATACATAGACTCCCTTATGAAGAGAGGAAGGAAATCCCTTATGAATGTTATATTCCAAAAATATGTAGATGAAAGCCCCGAGGCGTAATCTGTATGGTAAAAACTAAAAATCTGTTGGTCTATGGGGGTTGAATCCCCACACTCTACATTTGTATAAGTCACTGGCTACTATGGTAGTGTCCGTTTGTCACCTTTAAAAGTGTTCCCTTTTGCATAAAAAAGTGAAAAGTAAATTCGACATTAGAATATATAGGAGGCATCGCACGCAAGGATGTCTTAATAACTTTTGAAGCCCTTAACCTCTATGCAAATTTAGAATCCACATGCGACCCTCTTTTTTTCCTAATTTGTTGCATGTTGGCAACTAAGTCTTTGCAGACACGGCAAGTCCTCAAATATGAGCCATTTCATGGTGACACCAATTAGTGGCGGCCCTCGCTATCAAACTTGGACGATTGAATTAATTACAATTTTAGTTCTCCCTTTTGTGAAGACAGAAAAGTCAACATTATCAAATACTCGTGTGAATGATAATATGTAACAAATAAAAGTCATTCTCAGTAACCGAGTCCCAAACAGTCTCAACCGACTGTGGCCTTTCGACTAAATGAGTAATAATTATGTATGATGGAAGACATAGGCTTTTACATGGACATGACATAAATATACATTGCCTCTCTTGCCAGTTGGTATATAGCTCAAAATTTCCAGTCCTTCGGAGAATATATGAGAGAATAACATTTGGTGACTGAAATTATTTAAATCATGTTCTTATTGAAGCCGAGTCAAGGACGAGACCTCACCCAATGCCGAGGACCTAGCCCCGGTATCAGCTTGCCCATGCCTTAAAACGTCTCCGATTTTATTCAATTTATTTTACATCGGGAAACATTGAGTTAAACATTGAAAGGATACATATTGAAGTCTAGTTTAGACTTCAATATGTATCCTTTTATATGTAGTGGTGCAACAGCCCATGAGGGACAAGACCTATTGTGCCCATCTCAGTATATGTGACCATTGGGCACTGAGGTGCATGAGCAAATGTCCCGATCAGGTAGTCAGTCTGAAGTGAAGACTCCAATTTTTAGTCCCCAAACAAGCTTGGTACTCAATACTAGGTTCAACACAGGCTTGGTACTAGGACAGAACTCCAGACCTGGTGGTGGTGAAAGCGCGACACTGGGCAACTCGGCCACTTTACTTTCATATTGAAGTCCTTATATTGGATATGATGGAAATGGAAAATATAATCGAAATTTTGACTGTAAGCCTTATGATTGATTAAATTCCCGCCTGAAAAAGTTTCATTCTTGGGAATATGAAATCCATATTCTTAATCCATCAATTATGCGCGAATCAGTTATTTCACCTCTCAGTGTGACTATCTTGTTTTTTTTTGATAAATATAAAAATACAGGTTGAGCATCAGCGATGGAGCCGACTTCAAAAAATCATATTTTTGAAACTACTGCATATATTACAATAAGTAATACATGAATGGAAAGAGAAATATCCCAAGTTCTTCCCCACTAATAATCAACAGCACATTTAAGATCGCTGGGATTGAAATACAAACATGGCGGCAATGACAAAGAGTTTCTGCGTATTAAAATATGCTTGGTTTTTTTTTCCAGTTATTTTAATGCAACTTGCATTTAGAAATAGTTACGGAAAAGTAGCCCCAACCAGACTGCGAGAGTATCATCAATTTACGAAAATAGTTTGCTTTTGTAAAAAGAAAAGCAGGGGCTGGTCAAGCATCTCGAAAGACGCAGTGGAGAAGATGAGGAAGAGTTTTGTTCGAAGTCTACGAGAATTGCCGTCTGTAAACTTGTGATGCCCCAGAAAACGGCATGGAAAATTTTACGAAAAAAAATAATTAAATTTCAAGCCGTATCATTTGCAATTGACACATCGAATAACAGAGGAGGACAAGCAAGCATTCTTGCAGCCTTACGAACCATTGATAGAGAGATGCTACAGAATGTATGGAACGAAATTGGATTAGAGATTGGACGTATGGCGTGTAACAAGAGAGTCACAGATACAACATAAGAAACAGAAAAAACTTAGTTTATTTCTCTTTACATTCATGTATCACTTTTTGTAATATCTGAAGTAGTTTCAATAATATTATTTTAAAAATCAGGTCCATCATTTGTACTCGACCTGTACGTTTCCACCGCCACAAATAAAATTCTCCCTCTTGCTCATAATCATACTAAAAGGATTTGAGTTGTTTTTCCTTTTAGTCTGAGTAGAGTTACAGATATCCTATAGTGGAGAGCATTGCAGTACAGTATAGAGTATTCCAGTACACATACAGTTAGTAAATACTTATAAATGATCAACTATTCATTTCATGTTTTGTCTTAAATTTTTGCTTATTTTCAAAACTTTTAATGATTGCAATGACTTTTCCGCAAAAAAGAACCTAAATAAAAATACCAGTAAAGGAATAGTAAATGAAAATTAACAGCAAAAGTGATCTTTTTAACAAGGAATTCATTATATCAAAAGGTCGAAATCAATTTTCTGATAAGTCAGACTCTAGTACTTTAAAAACAATATATAATATTTTTGCATTTGTTATTTATTTTATGGTAAAAAATTTGATAAGGTTGTTTCTAGCACACAAAACTATTTTCGTGTATTTATTTGAGCATTTGACAAATTTTATCTTCATGACTACTTTTTAAATTTCTATGCTAACGTAATCCATTTACAAGAATTAGAGAGGAAAATCTATAATGACTTTCATTTATTGGTTTTTTGATTTATTAAAACGTTTAACCTTTAAAGGTTGCATCAAGAAGTATGGAATCTTACCTGCACATCTCATGAGTCTGTCGAAGGATTCCCCCCAGGAACGAATTTCTTCTAACGTTGGCCTAGAAACGAAGAAAAGTACTAGTAGTACTGTGAAATGCCAGAAAACATTTTTGGATTTTAGTGAAAAGATTTATCTACCCTTTTACAAACTTAATCTCACACAAGGATTTTGTTACGAGGCTTCAGAAAAAGTGAAAAACTTTTAAAATATAATCATAATATTAAAAAAAATGTAAGCATATGAAAATAAGAAACATTTCTGTAAAAAATATTAATATTTACGTTACGCATGATATTTTCTAAAATAGTAGCTCTAACTACTAACAATAAGTTGATTTATAAAGTTAAATATGTCTTTATTACACTATACTTATTTTTATATAAATAGAATAATAAATTATATTTTGAAAAAATTAAAAAATTACGTCAAAAAATGTTTTTTTCTTAACTTTAGTATTTTTTAAATATTTTGAAATCCAAAAGATGTATAATACCAAAATTAGGTAGGGTTTAAAAAGTGTGATAACTATATAATTCTATAATTTATAATTTTATAATTTATACATCAAATGTTACTATTTTAGAAAATAGGATGAGTAAAGTAGCATTTACTTAATATTTATTACAGAAAAGTTTCTTATTTTCATAGGCTTATAATTTTTCAAATTATGATTATATTTTAAGCATTTTGCACTTTTTTAAAACCTCATTGTTTTAGAAATAATATGTATGAGAATCAATTTATTTAATTTTAATTCCAAAGAATTATATATATTTGAAATTTGTTTATATTTTCAACTCTCGAGACAAAATTAATACCACTGAGACCCTCTTAAAATTTTTTTTATCCAATGGGCTGCGGATTGGTATTTTTACCATTGCAGACCCAGTACATCCCCAAGAGCTGGTATCACTCTTTAGTGCGGCGCCGTATAGGCGGATACCAATCACCGCAGGTAATTTTGACGCCCAGTTTCCTCCACAGAGGGAGGCACCTGAGCTCTGACGATGCGAATTTGTACCAGGATTTAATTTTGCCGAGAGCACCCAAGCCAAACAGACACTCTAGGGAGCTTTTACATGCCGCATAATCATACGACATGGCCGCTGTTGATTTTCTGCATCACGAAAATCCACCGACTTAGGCCGGGGTCGAACCCGCAACCTTGGGTGAAGAAGGCCAGCGACAAACCAACCACGCACCCAGCCGGCCTCTTTAAAAATAGGGAAATGAAAAGAATACATATAAACTTTGGTACTGATGTATTAATTTAGGAGAGGAATAAAACGAACGCCTGGTACTAGCAAGATAAGTAGTACTGTTTGGACAAGGGATTGCAACATCGGACCAAAAGTTCAATACCGGTATTCGGTATTTTTTAGATTTTAATACCGGGATACCGATTTTAATAAAGGTTGTAGAAATATTAGAAAAAGGAAGAAAACACAGCTGATTCTTTGTTTTATATTAGCCAGTTTTATTAGAGAGTGTAAATATCACAAGAAATAATTTGTAACTTATAAATTATAGCAGTATATAAAGGATCCTAAAAAAAGTAAAGAAACATCTTATTTATTTAAATCACAAAAAGTGTTAATATCACTATTCAGTTAGTGGGACTATTACAAATTTTTGAAATGTGATTTTAAAAAACATAATGCACCAATTGCTCTGTTATTAAGCCTGAAACAATTTTGTGAAATAATTTCATCTAAATTATCTTTTTTTATTCAAAATAATCTAAACCCCATGATGTATTGAACTCAGAAACTGTTCTTAAACTTGTATCTTCACCACAATTAAATTCTTTCCTTTTTAACAAATTTGTATCATGTTTCGTTTTTAAATGTGTACCGAGTCAGCTTGTACTTCCTCCATTCACTTTAATAACTCTTAAACATTGTTTTCACTGTGCCACCATATTCTTTTCATCATATAAATAATAAAACCACACTGCCGAAGTATTATCAACTGATTTTTTAAAGTAGTTTTAAGTTATTCTTATTTATTATTATGTGTTATTTATTTATGTCTATATATATATAATGAATCTAGAAAACACATTTTGAATCCTAAAGTATGATATGCAAACATAGTGTGAATAACAAACTCACTAATTAAAAAAAATATCGAAATATGCACTTTCTTCACAACTACTTTCTTCACAACTTTTTTTTCACAGATATGAATGAATATCTGACTGCGAATCATGAGTGTGTTTAGCATCACTTTGAGCTGCAATAGGATAGTTTTGACCCGCCTCCTTGGATGATTTATATATTTTATCTTTTCTCTTGATTGTACGATGCAACTTTACAATCACTGTCTAATTAATTTCGCCCGTTAGGGAGACATACAAGCAAAAACATAAACTATTTTGCTATGTTGGTGATCCCTGTACATATAGTGGAAAAAATTTAAAAAATTTTCTGGTAAATACCGAAAAAATGGTATTTAAACTTGTGAATACCGGTATTACAAAATCGTACAAATGGCTCAAAATACTGGTATTCGGTATCCCGGTTTTGCAATCCCTAATTTGGACTGATATAACTGATTTAACATTTAGAAATCCAAATACATTTCACTGTTGCTTTATAGCATTTACAAAATTCTCGTGAAAATTTCTTAAAAAAAGGGGGGATGAGATAGTTTTTTAAAAAATTTGAGGAATTATTATGGCACACAAAGAATATCACATAATTAAAGATAGCCTCAAGCAGGGAATAATTTTTTGAAGTTAATAATTTCAAATTCAGAACTTTTTTCTATAAAGTCCTTTTTTAAAATTTTTATAATTTTAAGTAGATTAATTTATTTAAAATTCATTGACATTCATGAAATGTTTTTCAAAATCCAATGAAATTTATGTGCAAACATTTAAGACGATCGCAACGTTTGTATAAAGGAACAATAAAAACCAGCCATATCAACATGCTGATCTCCATGCTCCAGTGTAAAGCATATTTAAGATGCTCTAGGGAGGGGTGGTTATAAATCATCTTACTCCTTCCAGAATAGTATGAAGAAAATAATAATAATCTGATGATTTGTGTGTGTGTGTGTGAATACACAATTCTATAAATTTACTCTCCATCAAAATTAAATTAATTTGCTATAAAGAAGAAAAAATAAAACAAAGATTTAAAAGAAACTGGAAATCTTGGGTTAAAATGGTCAATTATGAAATTTAATTTAAGAACCGGCTAGGTATTAAAATTAAGTCAATTAACAACCACAAATATTTTAATTTTGGATGAAAATTTCAACACAAAAAAAAGAAGAAAACCCGACTGGTTTTAATTATGATTTGAGGATAGGTCTGAAAACGGTTATAAATAATCCCTTAAAGCCAATTTCCTTAACGTTGGTTTAGATATTTACTTTAAAAAAAAATAACTGGAATCCTGATTAATCCCTCCTCTGTAATGTACGGGACCTGTACGGGGGACTCAAATGCGCCAATTTTGAGCAAAAGGAAAAAATTAGTATTTACATTCCATAAAGCGCTTACTCATTTCACTTCCTTTTAAAACTGTTAAACAAAAAGAAAATTCGGCTTTTTTATAAAAGATATTAGTGCTTACTTTTCATTTATTTCTGATTGAAGGAGGTTCATACATGAGGATGTGCTACAGAGTTACTCTTGAAATCGTGAATAAAATGTTAAAAATTTTTTTTAAAAAAACTTCTATATTAAAAATCACCATGTGCATTATGTTACTTACCATAATTTATTATATTTAGTAGGAAAAATACAATCATTAAATTTTTTTTAAATATTTCTATAATTAAACAATTATTAATACAATAGAACTGTAACCCATTAACCCTTCACATATGTGTCAAAATTTCAAATACAGTTGTCATTTAATTTTAATTCTTTTTCCAAAAATAACCTTATATTCTAATTTTTTTATAGTTTTGAAGAACAATATTAAAGTGGGAGAAATTTTTTCTTTTTAAGTTGACTGACTACGTTCGGAACCATGATTTTTGTTAAAAGAGTATAAATAAATATTTTTTTTTATATTTAGTGTCAGCTGACTTAGAATATACATATAAAATTGTTTTAAGAATAGTATTACTAGAAAAATATTTAAGGCACCCCGAACACTTTGAAAATGACCAAATTCAGTCAAGACAGATATTTTTGTTTTTTATTTTATTGAATAGAGCTATCTTTTGACTTTACGAAACATACTTTGTTTTGTTTCTACACTACCTAGAGGCCAAGTTACAATCAATTTTATAAATTTAGAAAAACCGGAAGTGGGTTTTTGATCTATCAGAAGTGGGCATTTAAATTGCTCAAAATCTATCATGGCGAGTCTGATAACTCAAAATATTACGAATGTATTTCTATAAAACTTTTTGAACCTGATATTTATGGTATTTTCTAGGGAATGAGAAAAAAAAATATTTCTTATTGTATGAATACTTTTTGAGTTATGGCTTGTTATTTAAATAATGGTCTCATAAAAAATGTAACATTTCTTACAATGTTTACTCAATCAGCTCTAAAATTTTCAAATTTTAATAAAAAATTAAAATTTTAGTACATTTTCTAGATAAATGCATCTAATTTGTTTTATTAATACTTTTACTAATATATGTTTATTACTTTTTTCTCTAACTGCTTTGAATATTGCTAAAATTTCACTTATAATTCTAATTTTTGTAAAATTCAGGTAATTTATTTTAAATTTTGATAGTTAAATATATATATATAGTAATATTTATTGGTATTGAGTCCTAAAAGAGCATTTATAATGTTTTAGTATGCTATTTTGTTAAAAAGTACTTCGAACGTGTTCGGATATCTTAAATGTAATTTTTGGCAAAACATGAAGAAAGAATGACGTATTTTCAAAACATCCTCTTCAAAAATAATAATATTTCGCATACATTCAGCTAAGACTTCGGTACAGAGCTTGAACTAGGATTTTAGAAACGCATAATTTAATAGTGGATTTATTCATATTTTAATGTATCCGAATAGAGAAATTTTAACAAAAACACAATTATTTTAATTGATCATACCTCCGAAAATATGGTGAATTTTTCAAGTATACTATTTTAGGCTCTGTACAAATTTTTTAGCTATATTTAGGTAAAATTATATTTTACAGAAGCATTTTTCATAAAAGAAAAATATTTTGGAGGTATGTTATTCTTTCTTCATGTTTTGCCAAAAAATTACATTCAAATAATTTTTTTCTTGTAATAATATTTTTAAAACTTTTAGTATATTCTAATTCAACTGACACTAAATATCGAAAAATTATTCGTTTACATGCTTTTTTCAAAATCACGGTTCCGAAAGTACTCAGTCACTTTAAACAGATTTTTCTCACGTGCATTTTACAGATGAAAATATATTTATTCGAAAATAGAAGCAAAAATGTATTATAACTTACGGGGACTCGGTTTCGTTTCCGTTAAAGTAGTTGTCCCCGGATGAGGAAATCTGATGCATCTTGTTGCTCTTCTCCTTCATTTGGTTGTGCACAGAAAGGCTGCGGGAAAGAGTAGAAACACACCTAAAATAAATTCAGCCGTTTTTGCATTTGGACGGCTCTCTCAAATAATCATTCAGATACTAACAAAATTAAGTAATGTCATTCAGTGGCGTAACGGAGAACATTTGCGCTCCCCTGCAAAGTCACGTTTTGGCCCACCAAGTTGGATTTTAAAAGGGTAAATACTTGGCAACAGTAAAATACGAGGCCCTAAGAGTCCTCGGCGCCCCGCAATGCGGGGGTGTACGTTACGCCACTGACAACATTTAAGAAAAGTATTTTTTTTTTTAAAAAAATCAATACTTTGATATTTTCTAAATAAAAGAACAATAATAAATACTTTATTTGAGAAAAACAGGACGATTAAAAAATTTAAAAATAAGTAAAAAAACGCTTTTATTTGTTTTAGGAATGGGCTTACATATTTGACGTATGTTTATTTTCAAGAATCTATTGGTTATTGCCTGGCTCTCAAACTTTCCCTGTCTGTTTATTTAAAAAATTTTCAGTGTCATAGTGTGAACTGCTCTCATTATAAGAAGATAACAAACAACTCAACGCTGATAAAACTAACTGAAATGAAAAAAGGGGGATCATACTAATAATTATGTAAAACTTTGCAAAATGGTTGGTGTGAAGTAGCATAGCTTATACATATAAGTAAATTGACGAAAATTAGATTTTTTTTAATTCGATGTAATTCCTCTTAAATTTTTAAAATTTAAGTATGAGTCCTTAAACTTCTAAATGGGTTAGGGATTACAAATGGAGTATTTTGTTAGAGCAGACAAATTTATATTTTAAGCCTATCGTATCTAAATATCTTTTTTGAATTTGCTGTTTTTGGTAAAACTAGGTACATAATAATTACAACACAATATTTAGGGTTTCTAACATATCCATAAAAATTTGAAAAACAAAGTTATCTAAACTGTTTCTAAAAGCAAAACGTGAACCAGCATACGTTCATGTAATTTATAATCTAACGGTTTTAAAAATAATTCGTAGGTTCGCAAATTGTCTAACTGGAACCTGCAAAACCTTACAACACCGTTAAATTGTTCAATATATCTCAAGTTGTTGATAACTTTTGCTATATTCCTCAAGCTAAGAGTCTATAAAATAATCTAGTTTGATAAAAAAAATTAATTCTTAATTTTTTTTTTAGTCAGCTCTCTGGAATTATGTAAGTTGTTCAAATTGCAGATCTTATACATTTGGCTTCAAATTTTTTGTTATAGAGGTAGGATCTCTTAATTTTGACAAAATTGGATTTTTTTTAATTAACGTCTTACTTCAAAGCTGCCTTTGAGCTTTAAGGTATCCGACTACTTGCGACAACTTTTCTTTTAATAAATGGAGATATGGGGATTTTTTTGTGATTTTTAGATTTGTTTAACACATTTTAAGAAAAGTAGGCTAAAATTAAGAAGAGAAAAAGACATTACTATTACTTAAATTGGAAAAAATTAGTAAAAATTTACAAAAAGTAACATAAACGGAGCCCATTCTGTATCAAAAATTTATAAACAAATTTTCAAATTTTCCATTCCGATGCGTTGTTACGTTATTCATTTTTGAAATGACCTTCAGGATAAGAGATAAATTTAATATTTACTAAAACTAGAGCACTTTATCTTAGTTATTATATGAAATTATTTTAAAAAAACCGTGATTATATTCACATAAGGGAATGTAAATATTGTTATAAAACAGTGATTGATAAATCTGAAGCCCAAAATTCTTTTACTAGTTCCAAAAAATTCTAGTTCAAAAAACTAGTACAAAATTCCAGTTAATTATTTTCAAAATTTTTTCAGCAATCGCTGTCCCCGTTTGAGCATTTTCGAAGAAAAAAAAACAACACATTTCGAATAAAATGCGTTTTAAAGTATGACATCTTGCTTAAAGTAGTGGCATCTGCTTTTACTAAAATACTTGAAGTTTTTGTTCTAGTGAACGGAAAATAAATAAACTTTGTATTTTTATAAAGCTGATAAGTAGGCTTACAAAATAAAATAATTAACATTTTTTTCAATTTTTGGCAAAATTCACAATTTTGGAGTTGTCGGATACCTTAAAGCTAGAGTCGCCAGTAATACCTAAAAGTTCGCCAATAATGCTTGTAAATAAAAAAAGGCTAACAATTCCAATAACTTCCTTTTTAGTAATCTAAGAGTTTATTTTTAAAAGTAACACTCTTGTGCTTTATGTATTAAAATTTAAGAACCTTCTTAATTTTTATTAATAGGAAACATGCTGCTAAAGTGTTGATTTTTTCTCTAAATTTTCAAAAAAAAAATTAAATTATTTTTTAATATTATTGCCTTTTTTGAATTGCTGTTATTTCTGCTTATATGGACCTGCTTCCTTTTTTAGATGGTTATACTTTAGAAAAACATATTTATATTTTTTAATCTTAAGAGACCCTAAAGTAGCATTTGCGGTCAATAATTTCACATTTAGTGTGATGCTCCTGAAAATTTAAAAACTAAAAAAACCATGCTCAGCAGAAAGGAGAAATAATGCTCTTTAGGTTCCACCACTACCCAAACATTTTGAGAAAAAGGTTATTAACCTCCTCCCTTGTTCCCGCCAAAAACAAAAGATTATATCAGTATTCACATCTTTTCCTGACACGTGTCGTTAATTTACTTATTCCTCGTGCTTAAGTTTCCAAAGGATAAAGAATGACATTTAAGAAATTAGTTTTTTTTCTTACGAAACAAAACCACCCACGTAGTTTTAAAGGCCTTAAAATATTTAAAGAATAAATATATATATTTTTTCTTCTCCGGGGCACGTGTGTCATTTTTTGGTTCTTTTAATAAGCTAATAGATTTTGTTTATCCAAATAAGATATTAAACGCAATTTAATATTAATATAGATTAGTTATTTAAGCTATTTTAGACTAAATAAAAATACTTTGATTAAGATTTTGAAAAAAAATGACCATCTGAATCGATGGCTTAATAAACGCTTAGTAAAATATCTAACTTATTTTTAAAAGATCAAACCAGGCAATTTTAATTTTCAACTTTTAAATTGTTACAAAATTCATTTAAAAATGAGTCCTTTCTAATGTTATTTTAGTTGAATATTTATTTTTGATACTTTTCCATAGAAAGCTTTTCTGTTTTCGTGATTTTACGATAAAACTGTTGTGACGGGGCTATTCGCGAGATTTCCGAATCCTCTTGGGAAACTTTGGGGCTAGCATTTATACTAATTCACAGCCTGTTCGGGAAAAACACGAGATAGATATATGTTAATTAGTTCGACTACATAAAGTCTAGGTTTTGTAGATGTAAGGGGAGAAGGAGCCGCCAAGCTGTCACGTAAGTTAAATATCGGAGAATTACTTCATGAACTTAGCGCGCGTTTAATAGGTATAAATTATAAGAGTAGATTGAAGATAGTAGATTCAGTACCGACCTGAGGTTAGTTAGTGATCGTCTCCTTGCCCATTTCTGTTAGTCGGGTTTACTTAGAATTGAGTATTAGGATTAATCGACGTTTTAGGAATCACTCCTAGGTTTCTTCTTATAGTTAAACTTGTGATTGTTTAAGTGTTTGTCAGTACTTGAATAAATATATTTGTTATTATGGCGTTTGTTGGTGATGCTTTGTTTCCTCCCACACTTAGAGACGCGCCGGGCGGAGTGAGCGGGGTCCCAGGTACCACACAGTTTCTAAAAACAAATAAGCTTTTATTCTCGATTATAAGGCCTCTCTTGAATTTAAGAGGTTTTTCTGGCTGCAGGAAGCTTATTTTTAGGTTTTAGGAGTTTATTATCGGTATTTATCTAAAAAAGAATACACACTGTATAGAGGGAAACAAAATCGCCGCGTAAAATATTTAAAGTTTTAAATCAGGAAATCTGTATGCTTAATCAAATTAGTTCTTAAAGGAGAAGTCTAATAATATTCAGGTGTTGATTATTATATTACATAGGTGGGGTGAGAAAGTAATTAATGCTAAGGAACTCTATAATTGGTGGCTATGAACTTTGAAAAGAGACCCAAATCGAAATAGATAATGAAAAATTAACATGAAACTTGTTTAATGATATATGAAAGAGCTGATCGAATTGGAACCATTTGGAATAAAATTTCGATTTATTATTACATGCTGAAATCTTACAAACAAAATAAAATATTGTTCCGGAAAATTTGAACTTGTGCACTTTTCTGCCGAAAGAGTATTGTGGCCGGAAAGATCGATTGTAAGCAAAAAGTAAATACTCTCAAATACCTATGTGAATGGGAATGACCTTGGTGACAGATAACACATTTGGTCGTCAATGGTCACCAAACTTAGCGATAAAAATAGATTTCTCTATGAAAGTCAAGAAGATTCAAAGATGATTATTTGATACCTTTAGAAAATACTTCCCAGCCTATACAGTTACGATGCTGGAAAGCAGGAAGTCAAACATTAGACAGTGACTGTGCGTTTCATTTGCTTCATGCTATATTCTGATTATGAATTTGAATTGCTGCATTCTATGCTTGTGTGTATTTTGAATCGGTGCTAATGTGAATTCGTATGGGTGTGTTAATTATTTTCTGTTGGAAGGAATCTATTGCAATCATACTAGAGATTTTCACAATAAATTACGATTTATTCCGAAAGAGTCTTGTTATTTACGTGGACTTTTCATGTATTTCAAAGACGATTTGCAATTTAACAATATCACTATAGATTTCTTATCTAAATGGTTTTAAAAACAAAAAACAAGTGAAGCAAATAAATGGGATTATTGATATTAGAAACTGCTCTTTTGAATCATTATGCATGATACGTCAGTTAATTTCAATCAACGGAGTGATTACATTCTTTGAATCATGTTTAATATCGGGGTGATAGACAGCCTCACTTCTATATAATTAAATAATGAGGCTTAAAATTAAAAGCGGAAAAAATTGCGCATGGATTTAAAAGCAATAATAAAAACAAAATACGTAAATAAAATAAATCCATGAAGCTTAATCCTATACTTATTGCCCTTTTTACATTAATTTCGATTTTAAGGTAAAAAAACTATCCTTACAATCGGCTAAATTACATTAGTTTATTTGTTTCACAACTGATTGATTCCACGTCTATAACTAAACAAGAAATTCTAATTTCTTAAACATAATATTTAAAAATGAGTAAATTTTAAGACTGAATATATTTTTGCGTGATTCAATATATAAAGCAAAAATAAACAAAAGAATGATTTCTTCTAAAAATATCATCCTTATGGAAAGATACATAACGATATGCAGTAGTAAACATTATATCCTGAAAAAGAATCAAATATGAAACGCTGTTCCAGTTCAGCCTTTGCAAATATTAAAGTATTATCAGTTTCGCCAATCCTGTCGACATGTTCTAGGTAAGAAAAAGAACAAAAGTTCGAAAGTTTTGTTTACATAAAGGATTTTTCTTGACAAAATTAGTCTTCAAGATAAACTCAGTGGCGCAACAGCCCATGAGGGCCAAACTTTACTGTGCCCATATCAGAATTAGGAACCTTAGGCGCTGAGGTGCATGTTCCGGTCAGATGGTCAGTCTGACGTGAAACCACCAGTGTTTAGTTCCCAAGCAAGTTTGGTACTCATTTATCGAACCACTGAAGGGATGAAAAGGCTTGTCAACCTTGTCCAGCCCGGGGTTTGAACCCCGAAACTGTGGTGGGGAAGCACGATACACTACCTCTCAGTCCCAGGGCTTCAAGTTTTAGATAACAGCCCCATAAAAAAATTGATATGAATAGCAAACTTTTTCTTTGATGTCAGTTACTAAAGAATAAATCATTCTGTTACTAAAGCAAATCATTTTTTCTTGTTTATTAACGCTTCAAGAATCAAACTCTATCGTGGACAAATTATTGGTTGTTTCCTAAAAGTAAAAGGGCTGTCAGTAGTCTACTGTGTTTCCAAGAGACCATAAATATTCAAATTTAGGATTTCACATGTCCTATGTAAGGGTGATGTTTACATTTTTAAAGATATTACGTCATTGTGATGGGGATTTTTACAAAAAAGACGCTCATTTCATCTAACAGGTAAACTAATTATAGATGTTTGAGATAGAGTTTAGCTTGACAATGTCAAACTGTAAAAACGAGCTGAGACAATTATTTCTGCTTGAATCTGTGATTGTACATAAAGTGAACAATAGCTATTCTTTAACACAGAAGTCCAGGTCCAAGGAAAAGAGATGAAAAAGTTATTTTTTCCTTCTGGCCTAATAAACAATATATATCAGGGGTTCTTAAACTTTCAATCCTCACCCACACCCTTTAATGTATCAGCCTGACATCGTGGACCCCAAGATTTTGAACACACCTCCCTGACTCTCAACACATGGCTGTGGGAAAGGAAGGTAATTTCAATAATTCTAAGGGACTGCCTCTTCTACTTATACACAGACTAACACTTTTTCCTTTAAGAAGACAGTATAGAGCATCTAGTTAAAAGTATCATGAAATGAGCTCTTAATACAAAAATGGACAACATGACCGAATGAAAACTTGTGTAAAAGTGGCTTTAAGCCTCCTATTTCGAACTGGTGAGGTTTAGCCATGACCGTCCATAATCTCCCTTGAATTATGGTGTAGTGGCACTTACCACGAACAGCTGCAACAGCAACACCAGCAAAAGCAGCAGGATTTATCTTTGTTGCCGTCTTTCTGGTTGCTCTGGTTATTGTTGTTGTGGGCAACGGGGGTGGACGTGGAACTCGCCGTGGTGCCGCTGCTCTCTTCCCGATGCTCTTTCTTGCCCCCACTCTTGCTCTTGGGGGGAGGGTCCGAGGTCGAGGGACCGGGGCGCCCATCCCCGTCAGCAAGGGGCTGACTCGACTGCTGCTGCGGAGGTGGCTTCTCTTTGTTCTCTTTGTCTGGCTTCTCTTTGCTTTTGCCACCCTTCGGTGGACTGGACATCTGGGGAAGAATAACAGAGACTTTTTAGTTAATGGTTCTGTCGAGATAAATCTGGACATTTCTCAAGTGAAAAGAGCTACTAACACACAAAAAAGAGAAGAGCTCACTCTTGATGTGACAGCGCATTTTACAAATCAGGGATTTACAATTCTTGTTTTTAAGAGACTGTATTTATATCTAAAGATAACTTGATGTGCGTTAGAATAGCCACATAAGAAACATATTTGTAAATATACACATTCTTTCAAAACTAATTACCGTAAAATCCGGCGTATAACGCGCACCTTTGACACAAAAATTAAGATTGAAATTTACGGGGGCGCGTCATACGCCGAATATAAAAATGAGAGCTTTCAAAATAAAAAGATATGGGCATAAAAATAATTATTTTTCTGTATATATATATCGAAATACTGTTTATTTAAAAGAAATGACGTTCATACTGAACTTAAATGCTTGTAGTTCTAGAAGTATACTAGTTTTTTCCTAAAGCTTGGGATGATACCACAAATAAATGACTTCAAAACATAAGAAAATTGCATACGTACATTTCAGGTACTTTCGTAAGAAAGGTGCGTGTTATTCAACGAATATACCTAAAAATTAAAAAATGCAGCTGGAAAGTACGGGTGCGCGTTCTACGCCGGATTTTACGGTGTTTCAAAATTTTAAATTTTTTTTGTTTTGCCTTAGAAATTTTGGTAACCTTGTAGCTTAGGAAGCAAAGATATATAGGGTGTTTCTGGATTGAAGCGGGAAACTTTAAGAAATGTACATCTGAAGAATTTGTAATTTATATTACATACTACTATAAAGAATGCGAATAAGAATAATAAAAAAGTATTAAGAATACGAATAAGAATAATAAAAAAAGTATTAAGAATGCAAATAAGAATAATAAAAAGTGTATTAAGAATACAGATGCACACTATGTGAATTACATACACAAGAGATAAACAGGAATAGTTCATTTACAAGATCGTTCACCAATAAACTTTTCTTTAGACCAATATTTATAATAGTTACTCAAAACACCAATAGAAAAACAGGCTTTGTAATATTGATGTAGTAGTTTGATACAATATCAAAAATTTATTTCTTGCACACAGTGGTGTACACATTGAGTGAGTGAGTAAATATTAATGTCCCACTGCTCAGCTACATGAGGGCTTTTGGGGACGGTCCGCGTAATTTTGAACCATAATCAAGTGACGCGGACGACACCGAGCTGGCATCCTCCCTCTCCTAACTACCACACCACACCAACGGGAAGATGTTTGAGCTCTCGACAGATTTAACGTGCATCGCTCCCCTACACGGCGGGTCTTCAGTGGTACTGGGATCGAACTCATGACCTGTTATCCACGATCCGATGCCTAGACCACTTGGCCACCGGGGCCACACAGTGGTGTACACAAGTGTGTGGCTAGGAGGTTTAACCCCCATTCACCACGAACCACGTTCAACAACAAAGAGATTTTTAATTTCCAGTATAAAGATTACGAGGGACCGGGGGGTAATCTACTTGTTTTTAAATGTAAA
Organism: Trichonephila clavata; assembly: GCA_019973975.1. Taxonomy (NCBI): domain Eukaryota; kingdom Metazoa; phylum Arthropoda; class Arachnida; order Araneae; family Nephilidae; genus Trichonephila; species Trichonephila clavata. Next base: position 46,614 of record BMAO01004916.1, read on the forward strand.
CTCTTGTCTTAAAAGTAATCTGTATATGCAACTGTTCTCACGCGTGCATTTGCAATTGATATTCGAATGACGAATATTCTATCCCTAATCCTTCTGTCGTCTCTTCCAAACAAGTTTTATTTTTGGTAAATGCAATTTTGAGCAGTTGTTGCGCAAACACTACTGAAAGGAAGCAACTGTCAATAAGGCTATAAATTCAACGCATTCATTTTATATTTCATTTTATATCTTTTTTCTTTTGTTTGTGCCTATATGTTATTAAAAAATAAAAGAATTCTTATAGTGGTCTTTGACATCCTATAATTTTTGTTCTATGAACTCCGAAACACCTCGTAGAGAGAGAATAGGAAATTATACTAAAAATGCATCTTAGTTTTCACTAATAAACATTTTTTTTTTGCTATACAACAAGTCCTATTGTATCACATGATATTTATAAACCCACAGAGAACAAAATTGTTTCTAAATACTTGCGTATTAGCTCAAGTGGCTGATGATATTTTTGAACAAAGAAACACACACACACACAAAATGTTCTATACTGGCAATTTCAAAATCCATTTTTCTTATAAAACACATCGTCGTGTTTACAACTGTAGAAAATAGAATAGATTAAATCTTTCACAGCTGAATTGTATATCATAAAATTAACATTGGAGGGTTAATAAATATCAAAGCTCCAAGAAAATGTTATCTCCGTTTAGTCTTTGTAGTTTCCCTTAACTTTTTGCGGGGAATTTATCTCCGTCCTATAAACACTAAATGAAGCAGACGAGCTGCAAATACGCTTGGAACAAAAGAAAACAAAGTAATAAATTATAAGTTAAAAATACAATGTAACAAATCAACCAGCACTGTTACCAAACTCCACACATTCTCATTTTAATTCATATTTCCTGTAAAAGTAATTTCCAAGCGGTTTTAGTTCACACATTTTTCTGTTCTAATAATTTTTTTATTTTAAAAAATCTCTTATTTCACAGAGTTAATTTCTTAAAAAAAAATTTCTTTGGAGTCTTTTGCATTTATATTTTGTGCGTTTCGATATACGAAGTATAGCAAAAAGAGAAATAAGGACAAAATGATTTCTGAAAACTATTAGTAACTGTGAAATATTTAAATTGGTTTCTTCAATTCAGTTGCTATATTGATTTAACTTGATTCTCGATTTTTTCACACCCTGAAGCAATACGAAGATCATTAATGGAATTCCCAAAGGAACCGAGCTCACCCAAAAAGGGTTTAGGTATATAAACCAATCCCCCGGGAAACAACCATCTTTGAATTCACCCTTTATTGATCAAATATCTTAATTTCCATTGCGATGAACCCCGTAATTTTGAACCACGTTCAAGAAAAGAGGATGACACCTAACTTCTTTAAACTTCTACGCAACACCATCGTAAGGAATTTGATTGTCAGCAGATTTAACGTGCATCAGCCCATAGCATGTCAAAACTACAAAGGTTAATTTTTTTTTGCAGACTCAAATATTAAAATCAAGTTATAAAAATATTTTTTTTTCAAAAAAAATGAATTCTGACATTGAATTATTAAGAAGAAAACAAAAAGGTTTTCTTTTTATGTCTCCTCCAAAGAATTGTCGCATTTTTTGTGAAAAATGTCAGAAACTTGATGATAGTTTTATTGATGATCTTAACAATGACTGCGTAAATCTTTCCTGAAATATTAATGTATATTTTTTCATCGGATTTATTTTTGATAGCAAATAAACATCATTTATATATGGTGAATTCTTTTAATCTCCAGTAATCTCAAGTGCTTCCAATGCATGTTTGACAAATTTACAACTATTAAAAACATGGACTCTTCCATCAAAAGCGTTTTATTTTATCAAGAAGCTCAGTTTATTTTTTCATCCAGTTTAATAGTATCAATTATTTTGGATTCTCCATAGAACGAATAATAAAAAAAAATATCAGTCAACAATTCTTTGTTGGCTAATAGCAAGGGCTATAGTACGTTTTTTTCTCGATATCATTAAATTGTACCTGATCACTTTTCAAATGCATGCTTTTATCAATAATGAATTTAACTGTCACAAATATGTTATAAAAGGGATAAATTTTTCTTATAATTTATCCCTTTAAATTTTTCTTATAATTTATCACTTTTTATTTTTTTAACAATTTGTTTTTGGCATTAAAATAAAATTTTTACAAGATCGGAGCACTTTTTTTTTATCAATCCATAAATGTTTTATAATAACTGGGGGGGGGGGTACCCCTCTTTACCTAACGGCGGACCAACCCCCATAATACAACTATTCAATTCAACTTTTTACAACCATATTTACAAACTATACCTTATATATATCATTATAATTTTATTATAAATTTATTATAGCATCACGAAAAACTTTTTTGTATATATAACATATTTTATGTAATTAATATTTTAACTTCTTGTTTAATTATTTTTAATCTTAAAATAGTGTAAATAATTCATATCTGGATACTTAAGATGTTAATATTACTTTCTATTGTGTTTATTTTATGATAAAAATTGCAATTTTCGCAAGCAACACCGGCCTTTACATTATAATGGCATTTCAGCATTGAAACTTGGTGAAATATTGGTGATACAACCAAGTTAACATCATTTTCCATAACTAAATTTGGTGACTTGGTGACCATTTTCGGCGACTATAAGGATATTTCTGGAAATTACTGCAGAAGTCTATAACATCATGATCGATAACTCAAAAGGATTTTTAGAGAGAGTGCTGCAGGTAGGGGGGGGGGACCTTTAAGAAGATCATTCTTGGCGCTCATCTTCAGTTAAATTCAACTTTTTAAGACTATTTTTACTAACTATACCTTATGTAGAAATAAGTTTATCATAGCTCCACGAAAAACGTTTTTTATACACATGGGGACGTTTTTTATACACATACATCAGCAAGAATTCATGAAAGAATTCAAATAGAATCAAACTATTAAGAATTTTGAAACTTCTATGTTAATTTTGAGAACTGTTTGTTTGTTATTTGGCTTCCTTCTTGGCATGCTTTGGGATCAACTGATTTTTCCATTTAAAATTTAATTTTTTTCGTAAGGCAACGGACTTGAAAAAATTATGTTTTGTAGTTCTGTGGCGGATCTATACGTGTCAATTTTCTATTGTCGTAGTCGGGTTTACTTAGAGTTATACATTGAGATTAGAGATAGCTCGCTTTATATATCACTCCTAGGGTTTCCTTTTGTAGTTTCACTTGTGATTGTTAAGTGTGTTTGAAGATAAATAAATTAATCGTTATTATGGAAGTTGCTGGTGATGCTTTGTTTTCCCCCACACCTTAAGCCAGGCAAGACGGAGAGAGAGGGGTGCTGAATAGGCCGACACCCCACCCCCAGTTCTTTATGTTTATATTTATTTTATTATAATACATATAATTATTATATATATAGGGCTTTTCTCTCTCTCTATATATATACAGAGAGAGAGTGAAAAGCATTATATATATTCACTTTAAACATCTAATTGAATAGGGTTACCAGATGCAATCTGAGTATAAAAAATAAATTAAATCATTTGACAAATGAAATATTGTTTTATCCTTTTATTCTTGAATCTTAAGAGCCATAAGAATATATTTATTAAAAGAACTGTTTTTCTCAAAATATGCACAAAATGATTTTTTGACAACTATTTACATAGTATTTATCTCATATTTTACAAAATGCATAGAAAGCATAAATTTACATTATATATTTTTTCTACTTTATATTACTATGGCACATTTTTCAAAACGAGTTTCTCAGAAAAACCTTTTAAACATCTTCCGACGTGAAAAACCCAATACATAAACAATAAAAAAAAACCCAGATATCAACTACTGGAATCTCATACAATTGACGTGACTGAAATGGAAAATTCTTTTCAATATCAAGAAGAAAAAAAAAAACCTCAAAGAATCAGAAAATTAATCAATGCAAAGGACAGTGAAACATCCAACTTCTTTCGAAGAATTTTCTCAGTTCCTAGTCCTCTTCGAACGGACTAATCAATATATATTGGATTGATATTTATCGACGTCTCATTTCGTAGAGCTATCTTTCACACCAATAATACACTCCCCCCCTTTCTGAAGAGTTCCCCCACTCTGAGATATTTTTACATTCTCTGAATAACACAAGTGCTGACTACGTGAAAAAGTGGCGAAGGGTAGGAAAAAAAATGGCATATTGATATTTTTGCAAACTTTTCCATCCGGATGTTTTTAAGACCCTTCAGTGCCTCCTTTTTCTTGCGAGTAGGTGCCAACTGAAGGGGGGATGAAAGGGTCCGAGGTTAATAAGGCAATGGGGGCTGTCAAAAGCCTTTCAAGTCATTACTTGGAGAGATAAACAGACACTGCTAATTGCTTTTTGTGTGGGAGAGAACAAGAGAAACCTGCAATTTCTACACTGGGAGAAAAGATTTGTCAAGTCTTAAGGACTCGAAAAGTTAGAAAAAAAATATTTTTGTGAAGAAAGGTATTTCAAGAATGTTTTTCTTTAAATTTTTTTAAGCCAAAGTTTAAGCAATCTATAAAGAAAAATGACTTTGTTTTTAAAAATATTTTTTTCTCTAGAGAGGCTTGGGATATATTTTTCGTTTTAAGTATCAAGATGTAAATTCACTAACAGGTAAAAAGGAATTTATTGATTGTATCAATACAACATTGTACTATGGTTTATTTTGATGCTACTAAGCAGTAACTTTTTAAAGAAATATTATTGTGCATTTAACTCAATAGTTCTGATAGCTGCTTTTTAAAAAGAAATCGTTTCTATGCAATTTTGAAAATAAAAAGAAAAATTATTTTTGAAATAAAAGCATCTGACGTTAGAAACACGATTTTTTCATTTTTTTAAAAGTATAATATAAAATTTATTGAAAGAACAAACTCTTAACTGCTCCTATGATTATTATGAGAATAATATTTTTATTTCAATTAATGTACCATTTACAAATGTAAATTAGTATATTCTTAATATAAAATTCAGTGTTATTTGTGAAACATATTATGGCATAATAGATATTTTATTATAAACCTAACTCTACTTTTGAAAAGAACTTACATAATGATCATACATAATGAATATGAAATAGTTATCATAAATTTTTGAGCATATTTTTTAGAACTGAAAAATGCACATCTAAACAAACAGGTAAGGTTACAACATAATTTAATACTTTACTATAAGTTGGTTTCAGATTTTTATAAAAAAATAAATTAAATTAGGTTGAAATTTATATATTTTCTTCTAAATATCTTTCATGGAAAGATCAACATCCCATCCTTTCTAAAACTGCATTAATAAATAATGCATTATTTTAAGTTAGATTAATTGATTGTTCATTAACTTTGAAACAACGTAAGGGCTATCAGCTATAGACCTCGTAATTTTGAACTACGGTCAAGTGTTGTGACGAGGACGGCATCTGGGAAAATATTTCACTCTCCAAACTTCCACGCCAACATGAAGACTTTAAACCTCGTCGAATTTAAAGTGTAACAGTTTCTCTACACGGTGGGTAAAAATTTACTCTAGAGCAAAACTCTCTCAAATAAAACTGGAATTTATATATAAATTGGAGGCCAAAATTTAAAACCTTTAAATATATAAATCATCGATTATAAATTGTTATGAATTAAAGCTAAACAATAAAATGTATAATAAGATAATATAGGTCAGAGGTGGGTACCTTTTGACCATAGGAGGCCACATTTTAATTAGATAATAATAAAGGTGGTCGTAAGAAAAAAAAAACCCAAACCACACAACAAGAATAACATACCTGGAGGAAAAAAACTATAGCTGAAAAACAATTTGAAAAAGTGAAACTTTCTAGAAAATTTTTTCAGCCAAGATTAATGTAATGTTTTTGTCTAGAACACTGGTAATTAATATATCTACAATAAGGTAAATATTTTAAAAGGTCTTATAACATTTATATGATTTCAAAAACTTTTATAGCATTATTTTTGAAATATTAAACCACAAACTAAAAGATAATTACATTATTAAAATGTTCTTAGTACAAGTACTAGAGCACAATACATAAAATAAGTCGGAAAAACTTTTAAAAGAAACAATTTCAATTATTTGAACTATCATACTTCACGATAAGAAATTTTATATAAAACAAGATTTTGAATTAAAAGCCTTTGTGCTATTACAATTACTGTGTTGGTGGGATAAGTAGTAAATATTTTTAATTAGTAGTATTTGTGAGATAAGAAAAGTCCCAACAAATGGTGTAGCAGCGGTAGCCGAATGGTCACTAACTCAAGGCCTATGCTGTTTCTGTCGAGTCGTGTGTTCTATCCCTGCAACTAAAGACCTGCTATAGTGTAGGGTTGATGCATATTAATCTATCAGAGCTCAATGTTTTCACATTGGTGGGGGTGTAGAATTTTGGAGATTGCCCATCTCTCCATGTACTGCTCAGGTATGCTGTTGTTTCTTATCCCACTTGATCGACAGAGACAGCTATATCAAGCCCATGAACCCGGGCGTTTTTAAACAATGAAGAACTGTAGCAGGACTTGAGAGCAACTGGCTCGTATGGCAACCAATACAAGCCACGATGTAGGCAGCAGTGGCTTGGGTCACATTGCAATTTGGACAGGGAGGATAAACTTAATGACCCGCCACATGCCGTTAAGCTCGAATGTGTCCGCTGCGAAGCCTATCAAGAGTAGTTTCATCTCACCGACCACTTGTACCAAGTTAAGCAGCGCCAGGACGGTTTTTTTCATACCACTCATGTGTTCCACCACTCTGTTTCCAAGAGAAACTGATATCTTGTTTGACCTGGATAGCAATTTCTGAAAAAGTAAGGCGGTCACTAAGTGTGGAATCTTTATAGATGCCCTCACGGGCTAAACCATCTGCAATCTCATTCCAGCAGACATTCACGTGCTACGATACCCACTAAAAAAAAAGATCTTAACATTAGCACTCAAGCTATTTAGTAGCTGGATAATGCTCGTTGTCGTTCTTTCACCATCCCTCCACCATTAATATATATATTAAATAAATCTTCGGTTATCCCTCGATATCCAAATATCTGTATAGACACTCTCAGCAAAGCACTGCTCAGGTATTATCCTCATTACTTGACCGTAGTTCAAAATTACGAGATCCGTCACCAATAGCCTACGCGCAGCTTCTTAGTACTACGTCAATAAACGCCATAAAAATTGAAGAATTTACCAAAATAGTCATAAGTTATATATCTTTCTTTTTACTTATTCATAACAAAGGTGGAAAATAATATATATTAGGAAATAATCCATTCTTCTTTTACCTCTGAAAGTGCCTTAAAATCACCAATTCCGGTATTTGGGTGCAAACTTCCGTTTCTCATTCGTTTTTAAGAATCCGTGTTATTTACACATTTCTAGTTATAATAGAAATTAAGTAAAAAAACACACATACACATTTTAAAAAGCCAGAAATATTCACTACTGAAAAATTACAATACACACAAAGATTTTTGCTCTAAAAACTGTGACTTTCTTCCCAAACTGCTGTACGCTTATCTCTAAGGAACGAGAATGATTTATCGGAATATGTAAACAAAAATAAAAATATATTTTTGGTATGGATAGGTTTGAGAAAGCAATTTTCATTATATAAAGTTCTCTAAAAATCCGAACAACTTGTTGAAAGCAACAAATAAACACCCCTAAAAATGTATTTAATTCTTTAGTACGTTAAATTTTTTTATATGGTTCTGAATCAAGGGAAATTAATTCGTAGAGAGTAAACGAATTGTTTTTCAAAATAAATCTTCAAAAATCACTTACAGGATTTTCTGGCTGAATTACACCTCAAATAAGAATTATTAAGCTAAGCATTATCTAATGAGATAAGAAATGAAATAGAATTTAGCCATTTGAAACTTACGAGTTACTTCCTAAAAAGGAGCAGGTGCAGTATTCCAACAGTAAATGATATTGTCATAGATCCTGATGGAACTAAACGGCTTAGAAGTTTTCTTTTGCACTAGCGACGTAGCAAGAGAGGTGTATGTTTTGTTTGTATGAAGGCTGTGTGTGTGGATAAACGATTTACTGTATCGGATTGGAATTTTTGGTGATTTAAACTAAAAGCCTTACATGTCCTCATGCATTAAAATAATTTATGGGGATGATGAATATTGAAGAAAGCCCGAGATTTTTACTTCCCTTCGAAACAAAAAAATAGGAACGTTATCACATGAAATACACAATTTCACGAGTCTTTACAATGACATGACGAAAAAAAAAATAAGGAAAGCCTAACTTTAAAAAAGCATTACTAGAAAGTATAACCAGTAGCTGTACAAGACATACGACCCAAAGATTCTGCATCCATTCATTATTTACTTCATTGGTGCGAATTGTTTTAATCGCATCTTTCAAAACAAAAGCTTATAGAAAAAAAGTACAAAACGTTGCCGAACTTTGATTGTACACTAGAACTATAAGCGTGGTTTGGGTTTGCTAAAGAACTAAAGTTATGTCCTAACAAATCCTAACAGAACGCAAGTAAGACATATTTTCAAAAAGACAGTAGCCGCAGTACACAAGTGGTCATGGTCGTGAACTCGTGGCCGGAATTGTCGAGGCTTAAGTTCGGGTCGCAGGGCCATTGACACTGGCAAAGAAAGGGGCAGATGCAGCTGAATCTGCCGAGACGCCAAATCTCTCATGTTGGAGAAGTCTTGAATATAGAATCCCTGTTCAGGTGTCCTCCTCCCATGAGCAAGATTCGTTATCAATAATTAATAGCTCTGCTTCAAAGTACGACCCCGTTACTTGATCATGGTTCAAAACTACGAGGTTCGTAGCCAATAGAGTGGCCATTCTATTCCTCTCGAACCATTTTAATGGCGTCCATTCAGTGTTCTTGGACGCTGTTTTCCTAAGGCTCGTTTTAATAAATCGAAAGCACAAAAGTCCATTGTAAAAGAGAAGGGTGATTTTACACGTATTTCATCAAATGGGGTACACTTTATTCCTGTGTTTCTGACTCTTTCTTTGCTATATAAGAGACAGTTGACTTAGAGGTATGACTAGAGGCTTTGTCCTTATGAAGTTTAAATTTAACAATGTCTTTTCCATATAAAGTTGGAATTTCTTCTTCACTTATTTCCTTTCTTCTTTATTGGTAGAAATGTTTCCTCTGATTCGGAACATATCTCGCCATTCCATCTTCTTTTACCATAAAAAAAATATTATCTTGATAGTAGAGCGAATTAATTTTGGTTTTACTCGAGACTTTTTGAATTTTAGTTTTAATACGACGCCGTAAAAAATTCAAATCAATTTGAATTTTTTAATGGCGGATTATAAAAAGGGTGCATGAAACACAAATATTCAGTATACGTATATATATCCATATGATTATAGTATATGCTTTGAAAAATGTTATCTGTAGTGTATACTTGATTTTATCTTTTAACAGTGATATTATTTTTTCTTTATTTAAATGTTGTGTACTTCTGGGGTTGTAGGCGCAGATGGTTAAAAGCAAAAGGTGTATTATCCTTTGAAAGACTTAATATTATGTTAATGGATATCAACACATATACTTTTTGAAGTATTTTGAAAGAGGACTGGTTTTGTGTTTGAATGCCTATTAAAATCGTACTACACAGCAATATACAAGAATTCTGTATCCATTTTTAAATTTATAACAGGAATCTAAATATTTGAGTAAGATTAGGAAATTGTACTTAGTCTGACAATCAGACTTGAGGAGGGTGATTTATTGATTTATTCTGAACGTCGCTCTTTGCGAGGGTCATTGGTGACAGACTCGCAAGTTTGAATTACACTATAGAATGAGGTCGATACTTGAGTTGGAATCCATTTTCCAAACTCTTATCCCGATATCGTGAGTACTTCGAGCCTCGACAGATTAAACGTTCATCAGCCACACGTCAGAACTCAGACTCAACTGTCACTGACTTGGGAGCTACTGGATAAAGTTTATTTATTAATATTTTTTGCTTTTTTTTTATTCACTAATAAAATCAGAGAACTCGGGTTTTTCATTTTTTACGAAGCCCATATTTACGTGTTTACAGTTCTCTTCATTAATTTGCTCCCCAATATCTTAGTCACTCGCCCTACCGAAAACAAACACAGCATTATATCGAGCACTTTTCACGGACCTAGGTATATCGCAAAAGAACTCGTTTCGAATTCCCAAAGGTAAGAAGGAAAAAAAATCAAAATGGGGTATCACAGAACGCAATTTCCTGTTCAATCGGGAAAAGAACGAAAATGCAAAACATTCGAGAGAAATTTGTCCGTCCTGTACGAGTGATGAGATTTGAGTCGGATATTTACAGGGGGAAAAAACTATCAAAAACTTCACGGTCGGAGTAATGGCGCAATCAGCAAAGAGCACAGTGTATATATATACTTTGGGTTAAACGAGGTTTTCGCTCCATTAGTTTTACTGCCATGCTTTCTTTTGAATATTTCCATTAAATGCTTATTCGATTCAAATGATTAACTCTTTCCAATACCAAATATTTACTGAAATGAAAGTTTTATTTATTATTTTTTTTATCCCCGTGATATTCAAAAGGCAAGCGAATTTATTCTTTGTTAGTGATGAAAATAAAGTAATAAATGAATGCAAACACACTTGAAAATTGAGCATTGATGTCGCAATTGAAAGAGAAATAGAAATGCACAGAAAAGAGCGATATCAACACTAAGTGAAACATTGAATTAAGTATATGGTTAATTTTGATCATAAGTTCTCTTCCCCGTGTTTAATGGAATGATTCGATTTATGAACAGTTCAAGTTTTGATGAGTATAAAAGGTAATAGGAGGAATTATTTGGAGGCACTTCTAATTTTTTAAGAATATTTTAAAAGCTAATATTTTTTCTCTTTTTTTACCATTTTACTTTTATGTGTCATTTTGGATAATTGAAGACAGGAAAAATATTTATTATATATATATATATATGAATTTTGATGAGTTAATGCAATTTTCAAGAACTGAATTATTTAAAATGATGGGTGTAGATTACTTAATAACTATTTTTGTCGCCAAATTTGGTGACTTGGCGACCAAATTTGTCTTTGTTTTTCACTTCTATTATTTTACTATTATTATTTGGGACTGTTTATTAATATTGTAATTCTAAGCAATGTAAGGGCTATTGGTGAGAGACACCATAGCTTTGAATCATATTCAAATGTCAAAAATTACAACTGAACTGGCTCTCCGTTCTCCAAACTTTCACACCACGCCATGTCTAGTGGCAACAATTACTGGAACTCATGACTTCCAAGAAGCAACGCAAGCCACGAGTTCGAGACCGTGAATACTTGTCTACTACAGTGTATTAAAATGACTTATATATCCCCAATTATAATGAAAACCTCCGTATATGTCTATATGTACTAGTAAGCAAAGTTTATAAATGCTCAATTCGAATGATATAAGAAGTTTTCCTTTATTTCAGATTAACAAATTCATCAATTTAATATTACTGGGGGCCGTGGGTAGCCTAGTGGTTGGAGCATCGAACTCCAGACCGGAAGGCCTGGTTTCGATGTCCGATGCCTCCAAATACCCTCCAAGTACACACGGAGTACGTGCTCGTTAAATCAGTGGGTCCGAAAGTCTTGTGGGAGGTCGCAGCAGAAACCAGGGGGCAGGGTGCTGGAGAATTTTCCCCTCCTCTCCAGTCTATGCCTAAATTGTGGAGGTGGTGATAGGTGGTGTCACCATCTATCGTGTAAGAAGTCCAACCTGTCTGAGGCCCTGGCAACTTTTATTCCTTCCAAGCCTTTCATTCCCAGGGTGTTCTCCCTCAAAATTGGGGTGGAACCAAGCCAAATCGTTGCTGTCACCAGCATGGTGCTCAAAACTAAAAGCTAACGACAGGCGTACATCTAGCCCCTTGCCACGATGAATTTCGTGACACCGTCAAACAGGGCATTAGAAACAACAAAACAACAATATTACTTAAAAATCTAAGTATAGATTTCAAACTTTTTGAAATATTTCTCTCAAAACCTTCGGAGAGAAAAATTGTACTAATTATGTAATCATTATTACTACGCTTTTAAATTTTAATATTCTTCACTTGTATGTAAACTAGTCATTTTTTACATGCTTCATTGGGTATTTTCTGATGTCATGTCACTATACATTGGTTTTAATTTATTGATATCTAAGTTCTAGCATTAGACTTTTTCGATTGTATTTAAAAAAAGATTCCTAGATTCCGAACTTCTAATTTTAAAAAGAACGGGCTTGAATTTCTTAAACAAAGTATATTTATCTTTAATGCCCCTGTAACTTCTGGGTGTTTATTTCTACAAAACCCGATCTTTTAGAGGATCTCTTCTCAACAAAAAAAAACATGCTTGTAATATTTCAAGTCTGTAGGTCAAATAGTTCAGAAAAGGTAACTTTTTACCAATTAACACCCTCGAAAACCGAAGTTTAAGTTCTGGGGTTCTTTTGAAAAGAGAGTGAGTCACACTTCTCATTTACATATGTATAGGTTATAAATATAATTTCAAAGACTGCAAAAATTTAAACAAGCAAGGGAGCAATGTAAAAATAGCTAATTAATCTGTCACACGATATGTACTTGATAATTTTGTATTAATAACTAAATTCTGTGAATGCTTTAAGATATTATATAATTTAATAAGGAAATGTTATAATATTGCATTGAGTTTTAATTATAAGTTTTTTCTATGGATTAAAAAGATCCGCGCAGAAAAATTAAGAATTTCACTAATAATATGAAGAAGAGCCAATGCATCTTTTAATAAATGGGATCCTAAAATCATAACATTGTCTTTGGCTCGAAAAATTACGAAATCCGAACAATTAATTTTAGAAACACAAAAGTTACAACGTTTTCTTATGTTCCTACCTGCCAAGGGTGCAGGTCACCAAAATAATAGTAAAACTCCAATATTACACTTCAAGCAATTTCATACACCGTTTACCAATTTGCCGACAAAACTTTCTTTCTCAACGAACAAAATATGAAATACCAAGGAGGAAAAGAAAACATTTTTCTCCTCTTTTTTTTTTTTTTTCCAACCCGCTTCCAACATTCAATCTAGAGTTCTATTTGTCGAAGAAGACTACCCCTATTTCTCTGTGAAGGCAATATATATATAGATATATAAAATTCCCTCTCTGCCCGCACTGAAAGAAGGCTGAAAAATTTTTCCCCATCGCTCGCTAAAGGTATACATACGCATGAAAGCAATTCACGCGCGAAAGATATTTCCCTATTCACATGCAAATTCCTGGCGCACGGGGGTAAAGATGTAGTCAAATATTACGGAGCAGAGTTATGGGGAAAGGGAATTTTCGAAGGGTGGTAAAAAAAAACTATTTCAAGCAGAGACCCTCCTTGGTAGAAGTGCCATGAAATCAATGAACTGCATTGAGACGCTTTACAAAGGAAAAGTTATGCTCGAAGTAAGTAATGCTGTTGCCATCTTCTTCAAAATTTGGATCTTCAGTTATTCTTCAGGCCATCGATTCAGCTTCTTTGCCTTGGAAGTTAGAATAGAATTAGAAGTTATTAAAAGACGCTGGGAAACTTGCTGTATAATGTAAAATGTTCAAAGCGTGAATTTCGGTAAGTACATATGATGATCTATTTATTAATAAACGTTGATTTATTTGTTGATCAATGTTGGTCATTGAGAGTTTCATGGAATGTTTCAAGTCCTCGTCATGTGGATGAATGACCATTTGGAATAAAACATTCTCCAAAATTCCGATTCAGATAATAAATTAGTAATTCTATATGGATTTAGAATGAAAATTATCGTTCTAACATACATTTATACTTGTTATGCTAAAGCTTCTCAATATCCACATATGTCAATCCATGGCTTTGAAAAACATTTGGACAAATGCATAGTAATAAATAAATTTTATAAATTATTAATCTACAATAAATAATTTTATTTAGTTAATAAAATTATAAATATTAAAAATAAAATTAAAAAATAACTTGAAGTTTTTTTAAAGGAAATATAAGTATTAAAAAGAAAATAGCGATTGACTTAGAAACGAAAAATATTTTTCATCCAGTCGAACAAAAGAAAAGCGAAATGAAAATGTTTGAATTTAATAAAAATAAAGATTTCTCTCTCTTTTTTTACTGTGCGCATTTTAAATATAAATAGTGCACAGTTTTTATTCATAAAAACCAGGCTAACCAATAATATTTTATTCTATACTCTGATGTATTTACGCTACATAAAAAGCATTAAATAAATCCTTAAAAATCAACTGTACAAGGAATACTTTCTAAATTTTTTCTCTTGTGTGTTATGGAAAAACTTCACTTCATAATAATTTCAATATACGAGATGTGACAAAAAAAAAACGAGACTAGTTCAATAAATCATTATGATTACAGAATCAGTTCTTTGTGATATTGTCATCTTCAAAGTAGTCCCCTTCAGCATTCATACACTTCTGTGTTCGGTGCTGCCATTGCTGGTAACAATTCTGTCTGGAACGAGGTTTTTGCAAGGCCCTTCAGGAGATTCTCTGTTTTTGCCTGAACCTCTTCAACTGAGAGAAATGCTTTTTAAGTAAGATTTAACTCTAGGAAATATAAAAAAAGTCACATGAAGCCAAATAAGGTGAATAAGGAGGATGACTCATCACAGCAACGTTTTTACAGGTCATAAACTGTTTGACAGATAGGGCCGTGTGAAAAAGTGCTTTGTCCAGGTGCAACAGCCTTCGTTCACTCCCTAACTGTCACCTTTTTTTCCCCCTAATTTTTTTACGAAATCTTTTTAGCACTTCTAAATAGTAGTGTAGATTAACAGTCTAATCACTGGGAAAAATTTAATAATTACAATTCCATTAATGTCAAAGAAGCCGATTACCATTACACTGAATTTTGCTTCTGACATGCGTGCTTTTTAAGGTCTTGGGGATCCTGGAGATTCCCTCAGCATCGATCGGCGCTTATTTTCTGCGAGTCATACGTAAAATTCCATGTCTCATCACACGTTACAGCAGATTCCAACAAATTTGACTAGTCTGCAATGTGTTCTAACATGTCCACACTGTTTTTGGTCATCAGACAGAACTTCTGGAACTACCTTCACACAAATCTTCCTCATGTGTAATTCGTCAGTTTAAACGCGTCGAATAGCTTCCCTATGAAAATTAATAAATTCCGTCACTGCACGAACACTTAATCTTCGGTCACCTTGGATCACATCACGAACTTTGGCAATGATTTGGTCTATAATCGCACACCTTGGGCGACCGACATGTTCATCATTTCCCACACTGTTCCTTACCCTTGAAAAACGCTTATACCCTTCGAGCACACATGCACGAGATAAAGTGTTATCTCCATAAGCCTTAGTTAACATTTCAAATGTTTTTATAACTTATTTCTTAACAAGAAACTTGATGTAGATTCGCTGCTTAGTTTTTACATTAGACATTTTTCCGGCGAAAAGTAATTGTACGTGTTAACTCAATGACGCAGTACTCCTAACTGGCATGATTGGTTAAGACGAAACTGCCCAGAGTTACTGGATAGAGTTGTTGCCAACTCCGCTCTTTTTTCAAGCTACGCTTTTAATATCGTTTCTTTGTGTCACACCTTGTAATATCACAATAACTAATGAGTTATTGGATGAACTAATTGAAAATTCAACTTGGACATCTAACTTAATCGTTCTCTGACTCTCAGAAGAAATATGATAAATAATGGATACTATCAACCTTTTATTTTCTTGAAAAGATTTACTAATACTCAACAACAGGAAGCTAGGAAATTCTTAAACTAGAAAACTGAACACATCAAAAAAGTTTTTTATGTTCAATATAAATATAAGTCTCTTTTGAAAAATTCGTCCATCTTAAGTCTCCTCAAGACAAAAAAAAGTCATATTCGAAATCAATACTAATATATTAAGAAAAATACTTTTTTCTTACGTATAATACGTTTTTCTCTTTTAACAAGGAAACAAATATTTTAATTTTTACTTGACAACGAAAAAAAATTCACACACACATTTTGATTAAAGAATCTATTTGAATTAGAAATGTTTCGCGTAAAAAGCTTCAGCATCAATAGTTCTTAAAGTAATCGTCATACTTATTTGTATGTATGTATGTATGTGTGAGTGAGAGAGAATGTGTGTGTGTATTATGTGGGACTTGTCTTATAATTATTTTCGTTTTAAGGTATACGACTACTCTAAAATTGTGAATTTTGTTAGAAATTGATAATTTTTTTTATGGTTTTATTTTATAGGCCATCTTATTAGCTTTATAAAAATATCAAGTTTATTATTTTCCGTTCCCTAGAACAAAAACTATAAGCGTTTTAGTAAGAGAAGATTCCATTACTTTAAGTAAGATGTCATACTTTAAAACGCGTTTTACTCTAAAAGTGTTTTTTTTTTAAAATGCTCAAACGGGGTCAGAGATTGGTCAAAAAGTCTTGAAAATAATTAACTGACATTCTTTGTGTATTCTCTGTGTAATAGTCGAAGTGTTTTAACCTTCAGATTTATTAATCACCGTTTTATTACAAAATTTACCGTCCCTTATGTAAATATAATCACTGTTTTTTTAAGCAATTTCATATAACAATTAAGATAAAGTGCTCTAGTTTTTGTAAAGATTAAAATGTATCTTATCCTGAAAGTCACTTCAAAAATGAATAACACGTCAGAATTGAAAAATTTAAAATTTGTTCATAAACTTTGGTACAGAATGGGCCACGTTTATGTTATTTTTGTCACTTTTTATCCATTTTTTCCCAGTAATAATAATAATTTATTTTTCTCTTAGGATATTTTTCATAAAATGTTCTAAGCAAATCTAAAAACAACAAAAAATCCCCATATCTCCATTTTTTTTTTTAAAAAAAAGTTGTCGCAAGTAGTCGGATATCTTAAGAGAGGGTACGAGATCGAAGAAGTTTGGAGATCACTGTTTAATAGAGAGAAACACGTACTGTGACGTACAATTATAAATCTCAACTGGAAAAGAATTTTTTTAAGTCTTTGTTTATGTGCTTGAAATGTTTTTTTGTTTTCAAGCTTCTAATGTATTTTTATTATGTGCAACCATGGGCTGAAAAAAGCAAGCGATTTCATAAAACGTAGCTCCATTTGTTGTACTGAAAATAACTAATACATAACTCTGCATTTTAAAAACGCGTCAAAAGAAATATGGACCCTTCAAAACATCAACAGCGTGTAATCTCGTACCTCACACGGAATGAATCGAAATAGTAAACAATCACTCAGTAAACTTTGAGAAAATTTGTTTTTCACGAATGATGAAAAGGGAAAATAACTCAAACGATAGCAAAAAAAAATCTCAAAATATTTTCAAAAATAATCTTCCAAACAATCAAATACGAAGTTTTCTTGTAAACTAAGTAATAAAATAAGTAAAATGCTAGTTTTAAGAATCTACAAGTATAAACAAATTCGAAGGAATATAAAACCGAATAAAAAAAGGCTTTAAAATTATATCTTTAACTAACAAATTAGCAGAATGGAAGTATAACATTCTACTAATCAAAATACTACAAAACATTTTATCCTTATTTTGTTCAAACCTAACTGATATTATAGATTTCAGTTTCAGAAAATAAAAAAAGAAATGGTTTTTTTGTCAAATAAATGAAATAAACGAAATTTCTTATAATATCTAGTGAACAGTTGAAAAATAAAACTTTTTCAGTTCATTGAAAAAAAAACCTTATTAATTTTGCAAAATTTTATAAAAATCTAATTAAAAGTATTTTGAACATTATATGAGTTAACTGTTTCTTTTTCGTGAGGTATCAGAAATAGTAAAGAATTTTACTTGATTTAAAATGCGAATTTCGGGAATTTCTAGTTTTTTTTAAAGTTACATACATATGGTTAAGTATTTAAAACCTCATTTAGATACATCACTCAACTTTTGTAAAAAAAAAAAAAATATATTTTTAATCTACTTAGTGTAATATTTATTTTGTTGGAATATATATAAAATTCTAATATGCTGTGCAAATAATTTTATTGTGTAATTTTACACTTCTCTTCCACGGTATTGGAAAATTTACGCACTGTAGTTATATGTGAGGATTGTTGCTGATTTACATTAATAAATTATCTTAAATGTAATTTATGAATTTTTGGTTAAATTAAATTATTTATTTAGGTCTAAAAGATACATTTGTCTAATTTACTAATTTAATTTTGTAATAATATGTTGGATAATTTGCCCAGGCAGATTTTTTCCAATTATTTTTAATTCCACTTAAAAAACGCAATTTTATAGAACCTTCATACAGCCGTCAATTTTTATTACACTTATTTGAATATTCGTGTATAAAATTATAAGTATATTAAGTCTCTTTCAAAAAATTGTATTTCTCTTCTTTTTTCACTCACACTACCTCCACACGATATTAATAAATACAAGGCAAAGTGAAATATGTTCCACAAGTTAAGAGATTTACTAAAAGCACAATTTATAAAAAAAATTACAAAACAATTTAGAAAGTGCTTCCATAATAATTTAACACTGATTTGAAATGCAATAATATTTTAATAATTATTAGATGATCACATAAAAAGCTTTTGAATATTGAATCCTTATCGAACATTACCGAAAGCCAATGGGATCAATTCACGACGATCACGTGATAAAGACAAACACATGTTCTCCATTGAATTTAAAACAGACATTAAACCAACTGTACTTGTTGTTCTATTTGTAAAACTTAGATAAAATTTCACAATTTATAATTGGGTAAAGATGTTTAAATGTTGAGAAAAAAGATTTTCCCCAAAAGGATTTTTTGAAAATTAAAAAAAAAAACCTTCTTTGTGTGTGTGTATACATATGTACTTTTCAAGTGAAAGCTTTGCAAAGATCAAAAATTGACAACAACGAAGCGCGTGAACTGATTAGCTAGTAACAACAAGATAGTTTTTGTCGTGTGCCTATGACATCACAAGAATTTAGCCCATTAAGTACAACTATCAATAATCATTTCCTACATCAATATGAATAATTAGTAAAACATAATTGCTTTTTCAGTTACAAACAAAAATATTCAAAAACGATTTTCCGGAAACACCACTTGAATAGTTAATTGAATAAAGTGAATAATTTTGTTGATGATTTAGAAAGGAAGTATATTTAACTCTTAATGACATATCAGAAATAAACTATCAAGACTTCATTACAAATTTCATTTCTGAATCATTCAAAAATATTAGAATCCAATGCTATGTTGTAGTAAAATTATATTTTCTTAAGACACTTTCAAAACTAATTGCAGAAATTTGGCATACTACTGGACTTCAAAAAATTTCTGCTAAAAGAAAATTTACATAGGTTGCAAATTCATCTGTGCTTATTTTCTAAAAATCTTTCCGAATCTTCCATATCAATGGACTAAACTCACGTGACATCATAGTCACATGATAATGACAAACACGTGATTCTAGCCTATAAGTTCATAACTTCATGTGACGTCATAATCATAAGATAAATGCAATCATGTGTTTCCAGTCCATCAGTTCATGCTTTTTGTTGCCAACTTTTGCTCTTTACAGAAACTTTATTTTAAAAAGCACAAATGAGTCAACAATAATATCGTACAGAAGTAAGCAAGCAAGCAGTACTTGATTTACACGGAATCCGGAAATATACATAGATAATATAAGATTATTTTTTTAATTTTAAAATTTTTTTGATAATTTGTTTCATTACATTTAAGCATATTTACTTAATTATGAAATTTGATCTAAATTTTACAAATAGAACAAGTATAAGTTAGCTTAATGTCAGTTTTGAATTAAGTCACGAACACGTAATTGCTTTATCATGCGACCGTCATGAATTGAGCACATTTATTTCTTTTATACTTATTATGGACAAGTTCTACTTTGTAAACAACAACATTGAGTGGTACCCTCACTTACTTCCGGTGTAATGTTAATCTAAGGGAAAATATCGAAATTCAACTGAGTTTTTCAAACTTTTAATGCAAGTTTTTCAAACTTTTTTTGCACTATATGGATAGAAGATGATCTGTAAATTTCAGATTCAGGATTTTATAGTATTTATTTCAGTACCTTTTCTGAAATACCTTGTTAAATTTTTAGCTCAAAGCAAAGGCGATTTTGCATTAACCGGAAAAAGAAAAGAGTACTAATGATTGTAACGCCCCCATAGTAAGCTTTACGGTAGAATTTGTCCACACATGCAATATTTTAAAGAGTGCCACACGCTGTCTACTCATTCCATAATTTTATTTTAAGCATTATCTTTTTATTTTCAATGATATGAATATAGAACTCTTTATAGATGACCGTAAACTCTAAGAAGAAGTACATTTTATATAAATAAAGCATACCTGTCAAATTTAAGTACATTTTATAATATAATGTTCATTCCAATTTTGGAATCGATTCAATTATCTATGCTTTTCTGTGCCGATCTATTCTTGTTCTAGTTTGCTTACATTTCTCAAAGTGAAGTGAACCGACTCTTCTAGTTGATGATCTAAATGCAATCGAAAAAAAAAATTCAATATTTGGCTAGATTGGTTCTGTGAGAGAACAGTTGGATTCACTTCCTTTTGTAGTAAATAATTCGAATTTAATTTGGAATATATCAAATAGGAGATAAGACAAATTACAAGCTCACAAATTAAGTCAATTGCAATTTGAATTTATTTTCTACATCAATGAAGCTCTTTTTTATTCGGTTTACTTTTCAAATCGAGACAAACTTCTGCTTTTTTTTATAAGATGGTTTTAATTAAATCGCTTTGAACAAAAAAGATTTATTTGTATTAATATATTCTGTATGAGTAACTGCCTTCTGGAACTCTGAACTAATTTTTAAAAGAATATTTTCTTTTAACGGTAATGAATTTAATTTTTAAAAATTATTCTACGCAGAGTTTTTTAAAGAGCACTTTTATGTTATTAATATATGTAATGTTATTTTTTATTTCTGAGGTCTTACCAAGATTAATCTGTCTTAAAACTTATCATAAAACTCATTTGTTCCGGTTTTACTTTCATTACTTCTAAAATTACGACAATTACTGAATCAATTCTTATCAAAGTTTTACCTCAAACGAAACGTGCTTCCTTTCCCATTTATTCATTTTAACCGGATATAGATATCTTCCTTTGGTTAGAAATAGAAAGTAACAAATAGTTTTGGTACACATATATATGAAAAAATAAATAAGTAAAAATGTACATAATTAGAGAGTTGTTTACGCAATATATGAGGGAAAAAACGACAAACGCTTTAAAATTCGTTTAAAAAATTACTTTTTAATTTGAAAATTCCTTATTTCATACATTAAAGAGTTATCACAATCATTCATTTATTCCAATTTATAATTTTACACATAATGCATTTTTGGTACTTACTTATTATTCCGTCGAGCAATTTCATCAAATCAAAACATGTCGCCAAATGCTGTCATAGCGAATAACATCAACCAAAGTTTATTCCACAGATGCCTTTTATTCGTATAATCACTCAAATAAACAAAAAAGATCTTCAGGTGAATGATATATGTCGAAAATTTATAAAAATTCAATGTATACTATATTCAACCAACGTCGATTATGTATTGCAATTCTTTTCTCCGATTGAAATAACAAATTTAGAATAATTACAAACGATGCCAACTTAAGCAGCATAAATTTAACGGCAGACGATTGTATATTAGAAAATAAATTAATTGATTAGGTAAATTAGAATTACATAAATTATTGCATTAAAAAGCAGACGATAATAATATAGAAGAAAATTTTTAACCTAAACAATATTTATAACAACAAAAAATTTAAATCATCAATTAAAATTGGTTCAAAATAAAGAAAAGATATTTAAATAGAACTAAATATTTTATAATACGAAATAGTTATATATGTACGAATAAGGTTGTTGTATTTGCAAACGCGTAGGAACAGTTTTCCACTATTGGCTGCATATCGTGTTATTTGGCGACGTCTTTTCAATTGACGAACTGGACGACGGAATGATGTGTAAGTACCACATTCTTAATGTTTTTTATTTTCAAAGGCTTTTCTAAAATCAACCGTTATCATTATGGATCAATGAAATATTGAGTACCAAAAATAGAAAAATATATTCCAGAAGTGAAGTTACCAATAAAGTTTTTTATTAGTTCCATTTTGATTTAAGTATTTTCACCTTCTGCGAAGTTAATCAATTTGCCTTCACTGTGATACATGGAATATATTGTAACAAGCATTTTATGCAATATATTTTAGAAAATCAGCAATAGCTAGTAAATTTTCACTTCTAATTTTTTAAGCATGATAATTTTTTGCTGTATAATTAATTTTTAATTGTTCCTTACGTACTAAAATTTACTTTTCAGAAATATTTTGTAAATGCATTTTAAAATTCATAATAATTCAATTTTCATTCTTAGTTATACAAGTGGGTATCCTAAATTTGAATTTAAAGATACTTATAAGTTCTTTTACATTTACTTTAATTGTAATTTTATAATTCGGCTTTTTTTAGCCAAGAAAAAAGCTATTGAACTAATTTCCAATACTTTATATCTAGCTACTTTCCAAAAGCCTGCTTTCACCGATAATGTACAGTGGGTAAAAAAAGTATATTTGCACACCTACATTTTTGTTTGCAATTCATAAAAAGAAGCATTGAGAAATAAAAAAATTGGTATTACCAAATCAGAATAAGTTTAATCATCCAAAACAAACAGAAAAATTACAATAATATAAATAACAATGCTTTTTTGTAACAAAATTAAAATATCTCGTGTCAAAAAAGTATTTGCACACCTGCATGAATACAAAAGAAATAAAATATTCAAGCAAATTTCAAATAACTAATATTTAGTATGCATTCCTTTAGCATCTATTACTGCTTGTAATCTTGCTGGCATTGATTTAATTAAATTTTCTGTAACACAATAGGGTCAGTATTCGACAACTTTTCAATAAGGGATTGTTTAAGGGCAGATTTGCTTGAAATCTTCCTTTTTCTTATTTTTAAATCCACAGAATTCCACAAATTTTCCAAAGGATTTAAGTCTGGTGATTGTGGTGGAGTGGCAAGTTTTCTGGGTACATGGTAAAGCAACCACATACGTGTTATACCGGCAGTGTGCTTGGGATCATTGTCTTGCTGAAAATAGTACGAATTACTGATACCCAATTTTATTGCACTTTGTGGCAAGTTATCTCGCAACACATCAATATAGGTTCGAGCTGTCATATTCCCATCAATGAAACACAAATTACCAACTCCTTTGCTAGCCATGCACCCCCAAATCATAACAGAACCTCCTCCATGTTTAACTGTAGGTAACACATTTTTGGTATGAAAAGCAGTACAAGGTTTTCTCCAAACTAATTTCCCGACATCTGATTTAAAGATATTGAACTTACTCTCGTCGGAGAATATGACATTTTTCCAGAAATCAATTGGCTTATTGATATATTCCTTAGCGAATTCAAGTCTCATCAGTCTATTGCGCTCAGTCATGAGAGGTTTTTTCCTTGGAGATCTCCCATAAATTTGTGCATCATGCAGAGCATTTCGAACACTTTGGGCACAGATTTGAGCTCCAGATGTTGAAGCGACATCATTAGCTAATGTAACTGCACTAACAAATGGATTTTTCGATGCTTCTCTTATGATTTTTCGCTTAATTCGCAGTGAAAGGTTTTTTGGGCATCCAGAGCGCAAGTTATTTGATGTAGATCCTCTTTCTTTATGACGTTTTATAACATACCGAACAGTAGAGAAGCAAATTTTTACTTTTTTACCTATTTCTCGATAACTTAGGTCATTTTCACGTAGAGAAACAATTTTTTCTCGCAACGAAATCGGCAATTCAGATTTCTTAGGTGCCATAACAATTTGAAATCGACAATCAACTGATAAAGTTTCGACAATACCTCCTTTTATAGTAGTCTTACGTATGTTATTTACTGCGGGATGACTGTCAAATATAATTAGCAAAAAAATGCAAATTTGCTAAAGTTGAGTTGAGTGTGCAAATACTTTTTTGACATAAGATATTTTAATATTGTTGCAAAAAATGTTTTTTATTAATATTATTGTATTTTTTGTAATTAAATTAAATGAATAGGCTTATTTTATTTTTAAAATGCCAATTTTTGTATTTCTTAATGCATTTTCTTATAAATTGTGAACAAAAATGTATGTGTGCAAATACTTTTTGTACCCACTGTACTTATTTTTCAAAAATATGTTTTAAGGTAGAGATGCATTTATTTCTCTAATAATTTTTATTGAACTAAAGTAATATTCCTAAGAAAACCTAAAAAATTTTATACTAATTGATTGGTGTATACAGTAATCTTTTAAATATGTATCAGGAATTAAAAAATAATTGAAAAAATAGAATCAAATGATTAAGAATTTTACGACAGTTGTGAAGATGTCACGTTTGTCTCGAAACTATTTCTTCGTCATTTGGCTTTTATTTTGACAATTTTGAAGTTAAACAATCTTCCCTTTTAAAATGTTTGCGTAAGGCAGGCATGTCAAACTCATATATTACGGGCCGCAAGATCTATTTTATATTAAGTTGCGGGTCACATGTTTTTAATGTTAAAAAAATTAATAAATATATTCGAGTTGCTTAGTAATAGAAAAAAAAAAGAGTATAATTAAAAAAGATTTAGCGAAATCAACCTATCTTATTTTTATTCTGTGTCGGTTTGTTATTTTATTTTATATTATTAAGTCTCAAGATATATTGGCCGGACTGCGATTTTGACACCCCTGCAATAAGTTAACGGACTATTGACAAAAATTATTTACTAAGATCGTCAACATAAAAACGTAATAAACATTTTAAGAGAAACATAATTTCAATAAGTTGTCATGTACAACCAAAACAAGAGTAAATTCGATTGTTTTACATATGAAACATATAATTTTACGTTATGTTAAAATTTAAATCCAGTTTCCAAAATTCTATCTGTATATATATCATCTCTCTCTCTCACTCTCTCTGTATCTTTTTCTTCAGTTTGAAATCACATTTCTTATTTTTTAAATATTTTTAAATCAAAGTTGATTTAAAAAATCAATTTTAATAATGTTATTATTAAGATTGACAAAAGTTAGAAATTTTAATTGGAATACAATGATCAATAAAAACTATTAGTAATTACAGTATATGTTCAATGTCATGTAAGTAGAGAAAACAATGCGTGTACAGCAATAAAACCTCCCCCAAACGATCACACAACACTAATGATCTGAAAATTACCCGCAAGAACCCCATAATCCTGAAAGACCATTTTCTCTATTGGAGCAGGTAACAAAGATCAATAGACTTACCCGGTCCTGACTCAGAGAAGCCACTCCAGCACATTCAGCCCTCCCCCGCACGGAGAAAGACCCCCGCAAATCGAAGGAAGTTCCCATGCACGCTTGCAACAAGCCCATTAACATTCGACTTCTGTCTTCGACAAGGAAGTAGAGGCCTGTTCCGGTCTCACGACGTCCTGTCACGGCAGGTTTCCGATCGCTATTCCGCACCTTTTCTTATTAGAATAGGCAGCAAGACATGCATATATAAATAGTTACGTTAGGTAGACTTCATAAGTGATCTAACCTGCGATTCTAATCGGTCAAGTTTTAGTTTGGTCTTACTCATCAGAGCGTGCTCAAAAATTACGTGGTTCACCAGCCACCAGACCGTTTTGTACCTCTAGCTCCACCTTAACATCACAACAAAGTAAATGCAGCTCATTTTGTAAACTTTGCTTATTTGATTCGAAAATATAATGTAACTTCTTTTTGCAACGATATCGGTATGAAGTGTTCCGTCTGACCAGAAGCTCTCAACTCTTTATAAACCAAAGCATATTCTCATTAATGCATAATACAATTTATATATGTCCCATACATTTTGTTGAAAATTCCGATTCATCATTATTTTCTTTAAAAATCGTTTGATGGCATAAACAATTATATTTTTAGGAACAGAATCGTTTTTTTTTTTTACAATAACTGTTTCCGTAACTGAAACTGAGAAGAATTGCTGAATAAAATTTGAACTGGTTTTGACGTGCAGCCATGAACCTCGCGACCTTTGCCCTTGGACTGCATTGGTTTTTATCATTTCTAGGCTCGAATTACTGTCAAGATCGATACTCAGGCTAATACCTTCCTCTGCAATCCATTTTTATAAAATCTGTGAAATTATGACTCTTCCTTTTTTTTCTATTAACACTGTTGAACCAAAATATTTTCCAATATTAACTTTATATTAAGGTATCCGACTACTTGCGACAACTTTTTTTTTTTAAAATGGAGAAATGGGATTTTTTTTTTTTTTTTTTTTTTTTTTTGTGATTTTTAGATTTGTTTAGTACACTTTAAGACTAATATGCCAAAATTAAGAAGAGAAAAAGAAATTATTATTACTAAAATGGGGTAAAATTGATAAAAATTTACAAAAAAATAACATAAACGTAGCCATTTTGTACCAAAAGTATATGAACAAATTTTCAATTCTGATGTGTTGCTATGCTATTCATTTTTTAAATGATCTTCAGGATGAGAGATATTTTAATTTTTACAAAAACTAGAGCACTTTATCTTAGTTATTATATAAAATTGCTTAAAAAACAGTGATTATATTCACATAAGGGACTGTAAATTTTATAATAAAACAGTGATTGATAAATCTGAAGGTTAAAACACTTCTACTATTATACAAAACATACACAGAAAAATTTCAGTTAACTATTTTGAAAACTTTTTAAGCAATCGCTGTCCCTGTTTGAGCATTAAAAAAAAACAAATTTCGAGTAAAACGCGTTTTAAAGTATGACATTATATATCTTGCTTAAAGTAATAGCATCTGCTTTTATTAAAACACTTGTAGTTTTGTTTTAGTGAACGGAAAATAATAAACTTGGTATTTTTATAAAGCTAATAAGATAGCCTATAAAATAAAATCATGAACAATTTATCAATTTTTGGCAAAATTCACAATTTTCGGGTAGTTGGATACTTTAAATCCAAAGAAATTTTCGGCTATAGAAGTATTTATATTTGTGTGTGAAAACAACTTAGTGTTGGTTACTTGGAAGGCTGACGTAGCAGTACAAACTTTACAATAGATCACCAATAAAGAATCTTAATTCCATCGTTAAGTACTGAAGACAAAGATAAAGACGACACCTCATTTGTTATACTTCTACATCACGCTAAATTTAAATTTAAAGCCACATCGAACAGTAATACAAATCATTTGACATCACGGTTTTTCATAGATCACTTCAATTTTTTTTTTATGATTTATCGTATGCTATAAGATTGTGCTATAAGACTATGAAACTACTTTTTCTTTCCAAGAAGATATTTAGAAATTGATTACTTCAAAATACTGCGAAATAATTTATAGATGTGACTTTTTCTTTGATTAAAAATGAGTTCTAAATTTGTTAGTGAAAAAATATAATTACTGAATTCATTTATATAAGTATTGAACTAAAGACAGGTATAGTATTAAATCAATTTAGTTGATTAGCCTATTGAATATCAACTTAATGCTCAATCAAGATGTGTACTAAATTAAATCTATAAAAATAATTTAAAATAAAAGAATAAATGTGTTTTTCCAATAAATTCCTCCCGGAAAACATTTAATTTCATGATACTAGTAGAGGGAAAAAAATAAGCATCTCTTTTAATATTACGGATGACAATATATGACCTTAAAGTCATTACGAGCATTTTTTCTTTGAATATTTAGCTTCAGAACAAAACACTATTAGATTTATTATCGTAATTTTTTTCTTAAATACTTTCATTCTGTAATTTGTCCTCTTCGTGCGATTACAGTTATATTTTTTTCTTACTTTTTACAGCATAAATGTTGTACAGTCAAATATTCAAACTGTTTGTACTTTTATTTTACCAGATAAAACGCTGCCATCAAATAAGCTGATTTCATAAATAATAAAGTGGACAAATTTTGAACACAATCAAAGTGAGAAAAAACTATATTTTTCTATCCCCACCGTAAATGAAGGTTTTATTTAAAATAAAAGCTTGTCCTCTCTATAAATACATTGTTTTAATAATTTAATCTTTGATACCTACTGCGTAGCTTATTCATCTTTGAATCACAATAAAAACAATCTCCAATCCTATATTCAATCTTAAGTTCATTCACGCACGATTTCCCTCTGCCGCTGCTGATAACGTTTTTAGACAATTGCACATACTAGGATTAAAAAGCAAAATGAAAATGAAACTACATGCTTGCTTTAGAGTGAGTGCTTAGGTAAATTGGCAGATAAACTAAGGATGTTCATACATTTTTACAAGAAAAACGAATAGATCATTAATAATCTGATATTTCTCGATGAAGGAGAAAAATATATTTTCTGATAATCATTCAAACAAACGTGCATAATTTTGAGATAGTTTGTGTAATTGTTTTAATGCCAACACATAGGTCTAAGCCAGCGAAACTCAACATGCAGCCCACCGAGCCTTTTTAAGTGGCCCGGTCATGACCTATTACTCTGAAAAATTCACTTATTTAAGAACAATGTATAAAAATTTGGTAGGAAATTCTTTGACAAGAAATAAAATATATAATTTTTTCTTTTTTGTTGTCGATATCGTACGGCTGCGAATTGATATTCTTTTTCTATTTGTAAAGTTTACGGTTAGTGATAACAGACAACAGTAGAGTAACGATAATTTTATGGGGGGGGGGGACTAATTTTGAACAATCTTTCATACCTCGCAAACGAAAAAATATTCGAACGATTTCGAGGTTGACTGTTTTGTAATGAAAAACAAACATGATCAGTACTTGTTTGATTTGACACGAAAGTGCTGTATTTAAAAATACCAGTAAACAGGAATCATTCAATGACACTTTTCCTCCAAGATCTCTTTCAAGAGATGTATATATATATATATAAATAAGCTTTATTGAATATTCTTTGCAACAGCAACAAAGTGTTTTGTCAGTGGCAATGACAGAGCATTAACAAAGACATCCTATGTTATCTTGTTGGCAATCATATGAAATCGTTTACTGATGTAAAAAATGTGAAGGAGTGTTTCCTAAATTCTCTTTTAATTTAGTGTTAGTGACAAAAATAAAAAATGTAAAAAATAATAATTAAAAAAGCAAAACAGGAGTTATAATATTTTGATTAATTTTCCACATTTTAAATTTCCAATGTTATCTTGGTCTTAAGGCATCCCCTTCTTTAAACTCATGTTGAGGCCCGCGTGAAATAGCTAACATATGTATGTGGCCCACGTGAAATGGCTGACATATGCATGTGGCCCAGTAGAAAAAAAGGTTGAATACCCCTGGTCTAAGCAGTACCGCTGGATGCATCACAATATAGTAAAGAGTTTTTTTATCAGAAAAATTAAATTCAAAGATTAGAACTCGATACCAGTGTCCAAACCCAGCAAAGAAACGAAATTTCCATCCGAAAAACTTGTTAGTTTTAAGTACACTTGTATACTTGTAATACTTGTATATAGCAAATTTACTTATATAGCTGGTAGATTAAATATTATGTTGGATCATGGTTATATGGAGAAAAATTATTGTTATGCGGAAAAGATGTTCCATGGTATAGAACTTAAGAGAAAAATAATTTCAAAATTTAATATTGCCACAAAAAAGTTGAATTTTCAAAAAAAAAAAAAAATGGAAAATTTTTTATTTGATTGTATGATTTTAGATTCAAAATAATTATTTTTCTACAATATTTTTTTCGATTGATTATAATCCTATGTATATAGTACGTAAAATTTAATTGAGTATTTGCTATTAATAATTAATTTTATTAATTAATGCTAATTATTTATTTAATAATTAATTTTTTACTGTTTCTAGTTCCCGAAAATCAACAAAATCAAAAGACTATGTTAGGAGGTGTATTCGAGCATGATACGAGAATGGTTGACTTCCAACCCTGGATCCCCCTCCCCCCTTGAAAAATTTCTGTGGGCGCCACTGACAATATAAATAGCCAAAAGTGATTATAACTCATAAGTGAATCCTGAGCATTGAGAAGTGCAACGCATATATAACATTTCATAACCCAGCTCTTTCCCCGCAACATCAAATCAGTGCGTTCCAAGCTTTTTTTCGTCTGCCACTTTATCGCGCACAGTAATTTCGAAAGTAGGCTTTTTTAAAAAATAATATTTAATATTAAAGAGTATCTTCGTTAAATGTATTCAATGTTTCCCCCCCCCCATACAACTATGTATTAGGTGTCCTCTCATCGCATAAGAAATGCTAAAAAGTACTGAAATGCTTCTTTCACTATAACAAAAGTTGTAATACTTGTCGGTTCCTGCTTCCCTCTTGTCTACTCTCGGGTGAGTGAGTGAGTGAATATTAACGTCGCACTGTTTAGCTACACGAGGGCTTTTGGCGACGGTCCGCGTAATTTTGAACCATGGTCAAGTGACGCGGACGACACCTGAGCTGGCACCTCCCTTTCCTAGCTACCACACCCCACCAACGGGAGGACGTTTGAGCTCTCGACAGATTTAACGTGCATCCCTCCCCTACACGGCGAGTCTTTAGTGGTTCTGGGATCAAACTCATTACACGCTAGCCATGATCCGATGCCTAAACCACTTGGCTAACGCGGCCTTGTCTACTCTCGGACCCGGTTAGATATGTGGGAAGAACTGAATAATCAGTCGACATGATTCACTCTAATTATTTTATTGACACGAAATATCAAGGAAGAACAGTAATAATCTAACAAAAAATAATGATCAGTATGCAGAACGCGAAAGTGAGACTCGTTAACCTGGGGATAATATTACGGCCCTCAACTGATGCCACGATAAATTATACAAGATCAATATCAACTACGCCACACGCACTAATAGGCTAAACTTCTATTTAAATAAGGATCACGATACCTGTACTCTTGTGAAGTCCTACTGTTGAGACCTTGGAAGTAATCTTTAACTGGATTCGATCCCCTCCGAGTGATCCTCTCTTGGAATTCTTCAAGTGATGGTTTCTTAAATTTAGATTTGCACTTAATAAATTCACGATCCTCCACTCACCAATTAACTTTCAAAACTTGCAAATACTGAATTTATATAATATACTTCATTTGCATAATCACGTTTTCTTCCTTCGGTGAAAGTTAGTTGGTAAACATATTTCCCCGGAAGAGTCCCCAAGGGGTTAGTCATAGACGCGTATAGATCCGTCACAAAGTTAGTTTCACTTTTTATCACAAAAAAGCTTAGACCCAAACTTCATCAACCCCTTCATACCTTCGGCGTAGTAATCTAGTGGTTACGGTCTCGAACTGGTGGCCGGCGTGTCATGAGTTCAAGCCCTAGTGCCACTGAAGACCCGCCGTGTAGAGGGGTTGATGCACGTTAAATATATCGAGGCTCAAGGTTCTTCCATTGGCGTAGTGTGTTAGTTTAAAGAGGAGGGTGTCAGCTCAGGTTTCTTCACTTGACCGTGGTGAAAATTTGAACAAGATATATATATATATATATATATATATATATATGTGTGTGTGTGTGTGTGTGTGTTGTTGTTGCTTATACCACCTGATTGACAGTAACATCAGATCAAGGTCCACGAAATTCATCGCGGATAAGGGCTGGAATTTTACGCCTTTCGTTAGCTTAAGCTTTGAGCCCCATGAAGGTGACAGAACGATTTAGCTCGGTACAACATAATAGATGGTGACACCATTCGGACCCACTGATTTTACGAGCACGTACTCCGTGTGTACTCGAAGGGTATTTGGTGGCATGTATATATAGGGAGAGAGGGAACTAATAGTAAGAATTGAAAAAAAAAGAGTATTAACTTCTAATATATAATTTCATGTGATATTTATATATATATATATTTCATCTTTCTCCAAGACATTCAAAAACAATGAATGGAGAAACACCAGTTTGTTCTCTTTTATATATGGACAACTATTAAAAAAAAATAAAGCTAATATTAAAATATACAAGCTAATCAAAAACAGAGAGACTAGATATAAAAAAAATCAACCACAATGACCAATTAACTCGCACAAATAATTTCAACTCGGTTGTTTCGTGTTTGCATTAATACTTTAATGGCTCCAATTAATGGGATTAGAACAGACAGTCTCTGGAGCAAAGACTCTTCTTCCAGAATAAGCCTAATTGAAAGGAGCGAAGTTTTATCTCCCAGCACCGGCAGCAGAAACAAAGAGCAGTTATCAGGTGATCACCACACCTACGGCTGCCACCGGAAGCGACGTCGTTTGTTTATTCCCATCAACTGGCTCTGTAAAGGAATATCGATTATTTGAGCACGCGACCGGTGG
This sequence comes from Trichonephila clavata, assembly GCA_019973975.1. Classification (NCBI taxonomy): domain Eukaryota; kingdom Metazoa; phylum Arthropoda; class Arachnida; order Araneae; family Nephilidae; genus Trichonephila; species Trichonephila clavata. The sequence goes on from BMAO01004916.1 coordinate 79,052, forward strand.
GATCGATATCACTAACTCCAAGCCATTGTGAAATGACAATACTTGCCCATCTCGATATATATAAATGGCATATCTTTTTTTTTTCTTCTTCTTCTTTTAATGAAAAGAACATTTCGTGCGAAATTAATAATATATTTCCGTTTGTGGAACTTTATCTTAGTTGCAGAGTGTAGGGTTGTAACAAATAAGATGCAATCAAAAAGGTGTGTTACACCGAACTAAAACGAGTGTTCGGCTTATGTGGATTTTTTGGTTTGTGTGGTTTATCGTTTCAATTCCTTTATTTTATTTATAACGCTGGATGTGAAAATGCTTTTCAAACTTAATGTGTTTGAAAAAGAATTAAAATAACAGTGAAATTATGATATATATACATAAAAAAATTCAAAAATATACAAAAAATAGTTATAAACCTAAGATAACTATAGTCATGATAGTATAAAGTCTTAGCCACAGTAGTACTGTAGCAAACTCCTGGCCTTAGGAACCAAGATTGCAGGTTTAAACAAAGTTTTGCGGCCAGCCAACCTTTGCCTGTATTTGCCAATACTCTGGGCCTAAGGAAAGTAAGGAATATCAAGAGAAATCTAACTATTACAAATAAAAGCACAATCTATTAATATAAAACGATAGAATTATAGCATATTATTAATTATTAGTATATGTTAAAATCGATGCAAAAAAAAAACTAGATGATAGACTTAATACATGAGTAAAGCAAAAACCTATTTTCCCCGCGCGATAGAAAAGTATAGCAGTACCGCATAAAATTAATAAATTATGATAAAAATAACATTAAGTCTGTATATATACATTTAAAAACCCTAAATATATTGATATAAAATTTATAAGAAATTATAGAAAATCAAAGAACACAACTCATATCTACACAATGATTTTTAATTAAAATATAGTATTATTAATAAATATATATATATGTATGTAAAACTTGTATGAAAAAATTTGATATACATAAATTGTATAAAATAATTTATCGTTTTTAAAAATTTCAGCTTTCTTTACAAAATTTATCATACGCGTTCTTCCATGTTTTTTTTTAATTTCTTTCTTTTAACTTATAAATTTTTCCTGTTTTTGAACAAGATGACGATGTTATTAACTTGAGAATAATGAATAACAATTTTTGTGCACTTGTAGTTGTTGGAAAAAAAATTAATAGATTTCTTTCATTTTTACTATTAATTCTATAAACTTTTCAGTGTGTCTTAAATAGATTGTTTGTAATGAAGACTTTCTAAATTGCTGCTTTCTATTGGAGTTTGTTGTTCCTTTTTTTCGTGCTTAGTTTTAACAATTTCGAAAAATTAGGTATGTTCCTTTTTTTTTCTTTGATATTTAAAAATGGAGAAATTTTGAAGACCAATCTGCTATAATTGAAACGGTTTCATCCCTTCAAATTTCATATGTGTTTATTTATTACTATAACAGTAGCATTTTAAAATATTTTTCAATTCTTACTATCAGTTTACACTCTCCCTACATATAAATATCTTGTTCAAATTTTCAATCGTTAGAAAAATACTTTTTAACCATTCACGCAAGTTTAAATACATTTTTTTAAACTTATAGTGGAGAACACTTGATGTGAATACAGTTTTTTCAAATATTAAAATTCCTTAGTTAAATTTTATTTTTTTAATTTTAAATTCATTCTGCGCTATTTCTGATGAAGTTAGAACTAGCTGCAACAGATGACGCCAGAGGTTTTTCTAACGAATTCTTTCTTGGCTTCAAATACTTATTTTTTTTTTATTCATCCACTCGAGTTCAAATACATTTTTTTTAAAACTCAAATATTAATTCATTAATTTAATTGAATTAGCTAAAATAATTTTTTTTATTTGTTGACCAAAGTAGGAATTGACTTAAAAAAATTTTGATTGTGTGTTACTTGTTTGTTTTGTTTGTTAATGAATGGTTTGTTTTTGTGGTATTTCGAACAAAGAAGTGTTTTACGTATTACGTATATATAGGTTACTAGCAAAAAATATTTAAAAACCATAAAGTCAAATTTTTTTTATTTAAATCATACCGCATCTCTTTAAAATAACTAAAGCAGAAAACCCAGTCACCATTAGCAAGAGGTTACACATGGCAATAATATTTTTAAAGTTTTGTTTGTTGAAATAAGAAAATCCTTTTTAGCTCGTAGCCAAAACACAATATTTTTTGGTTTCCCAGATATTATGTACTTCACAGATCATTATAAAGCACGCCTTTGCAAAAACCTCACAGGTTAGCAAACACCGACATAAGGAATCACTTTTGCATTCAATAAATTAGTTTCTGAGGGGGGAAATTGAAAAGTATGCATCTGTGACAAAATGTCAAAGAAAATATGTTTCCTGTTACTTTGTTTTTATATATTTTCTTTCATTTAAAGTAATCCAAAATATATCCTTAAATTTATTAAGCCTATTGTAATAAATATACAAACAATGGTTCAATTTTAACTCCTAAATAACTATCTTTTAAGCTTTTGTTCTTTTTTACTTCATGATTTTATAAACAAATTCAAACTGAGAAAACACAATTATTAAAAAATTAATTTGAAGCTTTTCTACATTTTTAATAATAGCTAAATCTATTTCCTAAATGTGAATGTCTTTAAATAAAATATAATACAATCAATTTGAAGACATTATACATACATGTAAGCTTTTATCCAAAACTTGAGTAAAACAATTCAAGAATAATAGAATACTTCCTTAGCTGACACTATTGCGTAATAAATTACTGTTAAAAAAAACTCAAAAACACGGTTTTATAGTTAATCGAACTAAGTTGCAACTTAATCTTTTAGTCGCCAAATCTGGAAAGGGGATCTGGAATTTGTCGCCAAATGCGGGGCTGGGATCTGAAAATGGGAAGTCGTTAATCTTGATGATCCTGATCAGAGCATTGGAACAAAATTTTTAAATTATTGTATTGGCATCGGTCCTTGACAAGTGAGCAAAATTTCGAATTAATCTGATCTTTTAAAGAGGGAAAAAATTGAGTTCAGAGATTCCGTTACATACAAGTGAAGTTTAAAAAGAGTGTTAAAAAGAGTATATACAAACTAAATTTAAAACCAATAGAAGTAGATATAACATAAAATATGATAATATAAAAAATAAGGATGCATAAAATAGAAAAATAGTAATAATAATAGCTTAAATAAAATAAGTTTAATATTTAGTATTATATATAAAGGTAAGTAAAAGACGCGTTTCCCCAAAGATGTAATATATTTTTAATGGAAATGTGCTTCAAAAAAGAAGTTTAATAGGCCACCCAGGTCATGAAAATATTAAATAGCCTTTTTGATACATTTATTATAATCAAATCGTCCCAAAACTTCACTCAGTTATAAGATGTCAAATTATATTCGAGGCAAAAAAATTACAAATCGATGTTTTTCATCGATTTTTGCCATTTGAAAAATTCCAAGTCCTCTTGAGAGAATTTTTAAAGCAAGTGCTTCGAAGGAAATATTTTTAAGTTTAAATATTTAATGTATCGTATTTTTTTTAAAAAAATATTTTCTCGCGAGAAAACAATGAAATTTATTTAACTCAAAGTAAAAACTTCTTTGAGTTATGATAAAAAAAATTTGTATCGTTTATTGAGCATTTTAACCTGATTAATTCTCTCACATTTTTCGCAGCATGATTCTAGATACCTTAATCTAAGTGTTTCAATTTTAGTTTCGAAAATTCTGCAACTGAGATAAATTTTTCTGACATATAAAATTTTGCAACTGAGAAATAGTCGGTGTTGAGAAGAGATAAAAAAAATTTTTTTTTTTGAAATTTCTAATGGGCTGCGGATTGGTGTTTAGCCATTGCAGACCTAGTGCATTCCCGGAAGCTGCTATCTTTTTTTAGTGTGGCACCCTATAGGCTAGGAATGGCAAACCAATGGCACGTGACACAATATTTTGGGTACACCACCAATCAAAATGGTTTGTATTTTAGCTCAAAATAACAAAGTTCGAATGAAGTAATCCTCATGAAAGATCTCATTCACGCTTTTGACGCTAATTTGCATGTTTTCATAAATGATACTATTTCAAGAAACTGCGCTTCTCAAACTTGAAAAAAAATATCAAAAAAATTTAGGTATACTTGAGAAAGCAGACGAAGAAAAAATAATTGAAGAATTTATTTTCGTAATTGATTCTTCAATCAAGGAATTTTTAGCGAGATGTTCTCCTTTATTATGTACCCTAATGTTATTCTTTATTTTTATCACGCTTTTATAAGTTTCACTTCTATGTAACGGAATCTTGGAACTCAATTTTTACCCACTTTAAAAGGTCAGATTAATTCGAAATTCTGCACACTTGTCAAGGACCGATGACAATACAATAATTTCACAATATTTTTCCATTGTCTTTATTAGGATCGCCAGGAATAACGATGAACACATTTGGCGACAATTCCGTATACTAATTTCCAGATTTGGCGTCTTATTTAAACTAAACTTGTCCCAATTCGACTGGTTGGAAATTGAAGGATTTGAAATGCAACTGGTTGATTTCCAGTGTAGTTCAATATGGATTCAAAAATTTATTGAAGCAAGGAAAAGGTTGGAATTGACATATAGTAAAAAGGCCAGTACTGAAATTTTGGAAACATGGAATTCGATTCCAGTCACATTTAATTGCTTGAAGAAGCTGGTTTATGTGTGCTATTACAACCATATTTTCATGTACCTATGCCTGCGAGTCATTATTTTCAGAGATCAATAACATTAAGGACTCGCTTAGAAACCGTTTTACAAATGACTCAAATTCAGCATGCCTTCTACTAAAAACAGCCTCTTACAGTTGTCCTCTTATGAGTTGTTTGTCATCTAATCTGAGAAAGTCAGAAATCTCAGGTCCCACTAATGTTAATTTTAATTAAACGTATAACTAAAACATTTAGTACTATACAGTGCAAAACGATGGGCTCAATACATGGCGGTCCCATGATAAATGCAACCACGTGTTCCCGACTTAATTCAAAATTGACGTTAAACTAACTTGTACACTTGTTGTTCTATTTGTAAAATTTGGATAAAATTTCATAACTGGATAAAGATGCTCAAATATAATGAAAAAAATAATTTAATAATTATAAATTTAAATTTCTGGCAAGAGCAAAAGTTGGCAACAACGAAGCGCATGAACTGATTATCTGGAAACACATTATTGTACTTATCGTATGATCATGACGTCGCATGATTTCATAAACTATTAGCTAGAAACAGGTGTTTATCATTATCATGTGACTATGACGCCACATGAATTTAGCCCGTTTTGGATGAAATACTAATAGTAAAAGAAAAGAAGGGAGGAAATCAATCTGGAAATCAATTTGAGGGATACTGTTTTGTATACGAGGAAACACAAATTTTATTGCAACTTACATGCATCAAAACTTATAGTACAGTAATACCTCGAATTACACGAACCCGGAGTTGATTTTCAAATCTCATCGATTCGTCTTTTGTTTGAGACGGGGGGGGGGGATGGCAAAATTGTTGAAATTTGTAATGTGATTGAAGAAATTGTCGATCTTTCAAGGCAACTAAATTTAGAAGGGGATAGTGATGACGTTTAATAACTGCTGGATTTACACAATCAAGAGCTGACAATGGATGAGCTCATAAAAATGCATGAGCCACTAAAGAACCTGAGTCCTTAGACCCAGTTGAATCAGAAGATCAAATAATGGTTGGGAATTTAGCAGGTCTCAGATAAATTGAAAAAGGGTTAAAGTTTAAAATATAAACTCCATCGATGAGCGTATTTTTTTCAACAAAAATAAGGAATAAAAAATATATTAGCATGTTAAGAGAAAATTTTGTTGAGGAAAAAAAAACACATTTTTCAGCCGGTAGACTACTTAGTTAGATTTTATGAAACCTTTTACATCAAAATAACTTTGTTTTGCGATTTTGTATTTTTGTTATCGAAGAGTTTATGAAACAGTTTTTGTTTTCTAGTTTATTATTTTCTTTAGCATCCGGCCTCAAATAAAAACAATTTATATGTACTCATAGCCGAAATCATACCCCGACTTGCGTGGTTATCACTCAGTCCTAGCTATAACGTATGTTCTGATATCACTAATTTGTTTTTTCAATAAACCTTTAATTTCTGTATATAAACTTTCTCACAAGACTGCTGAGGGAGGGAGTGAATATTTACGTCACACTGTTCAGTTACACGAGGGCTTTTGGAGACGGACCGCGTAATTTTGAACCATGGTCAACTGACGTGGACGACACCTGATATGGCACGCCCCCTCCTAACTACCACACCGCACCAACGAGAGGACGTTTGAGCTCTCGACAGATTTTACGTGCATCGTTCCCCTACACGGTGGATCTTCAGTGGTATTGGGCTCGAACTCATGACACGACAACCACCTTGATCACTAGTCTACCGCAGCCATCACAAGACTGCTGAGGCGTGATCTAAAAGTCCTAACTTGCATAAAAGTAATTTAAAAGATTCATAAAAGAAATTCTAGTTGTTAAATTTCACTAATTTTTAGCTAGAGGGTATTCTTTTCTGCGTCATAAGCCCAACTAAATCTACTTTTAAAGGTTCTACTCTATTTTGTGATAGTTTATTTTCCCAAATACCAAAAAATATTGGCGTAAAGGAAGCTATCGACTTTACTATGTGTGTAGAGTCGATGAAACCATGAAGTAGTAGATAAAAGGTGAAATTGTCAAATCGGCCACTGGTCCGCCAAATTTTGAAAAATCGCTAATTTGGCGCGTTTTTGCGTATTGTGTTTGGAGTAACAACCCTACTACAACACGATCCAACTTCTCGCTCACTGATACAGAAACAAAAGGGTTACCAGATTTGGCGCACTTATCGATTTGGCGAGAAAACACTTGGCAGGTTAAGTGACTGATTCGACAATCCAACCAGATAAAATGTGATAAACCATCTGATATAAGTTTTTATTAATTGATAACATCGTTTTCACAGCTTTTAATCCTCTAACTAAATCCATTAGCTCTTTAACAAGTTTTAATATGCGAGGACAAAATTGACAAAACCCGTAATTTTAAATTTCGTTTAAATATTGGGGAACTAATATTTCCTCTAAAATTTCACATTACACAATAATTCAGCGGTTCTTTAACTGTGGTCCATGGAACTCCGGAGGTCCTCTGCGCCTTTCAATGAGGTCCACGATGGTCTCATTTAATGTTTATTCCCTCTTTTACAGTCTCTGAAAGGCCTCATGGGAAAATTAAAAGATGTGCCCTCCTAGACTAGATCACTATATTGTGCCTAATGTAAAAACTTTACTAGAACATGTATATCGATCAAGAATATTAATTCTCTGTGTTTTTTTTTATTGTTTGCAACAACACATAGCCATTTCTACCAGTGGCGTAACGTACACCTATAAGGGCTGAGATCTTCTCTCAGTCCCGCCTAGAGCTGTGGAAAGAAGGGAAGGATGACTATCCATATCACTTTTCAAACTATTTGTTGAACACCTACTTTATCAACACAATTCCAATAATTTATGCGAGAAGAGATGTTCTCAATCTAAGCAACGTGAGAGTAAATAACAAGATACACGAATTATGAGAAGACTTTAAAGATCAATTCTCTTATTTCAGGATCAAATCTACTATCCCAATTATCTGAGCAATAACTAAACTTTAGTGACCATTCGTCACTTTAATTCTTTCATCTATCTAATCTCTGAAATGCGCAGTAAAATATTATAATACCTGATCAGTAGCAATCTATCCTTGTCCTCACATTCTCTATCACACTAGCTTGAAAATCTGGACTATATATATTCGACCTAATCTGCATAATCAGGTTTTCTTCAGAGGGTTTTTTGTGATTAAATTCGAATTGATAGACCAAAGATTTTCCGATAGGATTATGTTAAAGAAAGGACGCGGATAGATCTGTCACACACCCTCGCAACTCTTACATCGCGGGGTGTCCTGAATTTTAGGGAACCCAAGACGCCAAATACGTACCCTTTGTAAGATCTGTCTTGGAGCCCAAAACCTGACTTTGCAGAGGATCTCTAATATTCTCCATTACTCCATTGATTACTAAAAGATACTTTTTTAAAAATTAGATGTTGCCTTTTTTCTTAAAGGAAAAAGTAGTCTTAAAAAAGTCTGCATAAATTGCAGAGGCAGTCTTAGGATAATTGAGGAACTTTTAAATCACACAAATATGTATTGGGAATCAGGGTGCTCAAAATCTTGGGGGTCCACGATGTCAGGCTGATACATATAAGAAGGCCGCGGTGATTGAATGCTTAAAAACCGCTGCAATAAAGGATATATTTCATTAGGTTTAACGTCCCTAACTTTATTATTATTCAAAAAGCTCTTGGCTAGAACTGTAGATACTACAGTAAGATAGGTGAATATTTCAATAACTCCAAATGGATAATCTTCAAATATTTTTAATGATATAAAAGTTAACACATTAATTTTTCTCATTTCGTACACCTTCTTCATAATTCCTCATCATCAGTGGCGCACACAAGGGGTAGGGGTTCTCGGGTTCGGACCTTCCAAAGCCCTTGATTTTTTCCCTATTGATTAGAATCCTATGTATAGTACGTAAAATTTAATTAAGTATTTGTAATTAATGATTAATTTTATTAGTTAATGCTAATTATTCATTTAATAATTAATTTTTTACTCTTTTTTGTTCCCGAAAATTGACAAAATCAAAAGAATATGTTGGGAGGGGTATTCGAGCATGATACGAGAATAGTGAACTTTCTACCCTAGACTTTTCCCCCTTCCTTTCCTTGAAAAATTCCTGTGTGCGCTACTGCTCATCATACCTTGTGCAAGGTACCGCAGTTTCTTTCCGGTGGGAATCGAATACTTCACAAACCAGCTATAATTTAATAAATCTGTAGCCCATTTTACCTTTTCTATGACTGATATTCACACATATTTTATTCTGTCAAACAAAATAAGTAACGAAAATAAAAAGCTTATCTTGTCTATGGCATTCGTGAGAAGCAACCATTAAATTATCGCCAAGCAATACAAACGGGACCTTAATGTTCAGTGCTTGTGTGTGACAATGGCCTCATGGAGTGAGTCCCCGAGGGGCCTCCAAGGGCATGTTTGGCAACAGACGATTCCCCCAACAGGTAAATCGTTCTGCGGGGATTCCACTTTCACTTGCGCATGATCAAAAGAGGCCAACGACGCTATTGATCCCCATCCGCTTGCCTTCGATTGAAAACATCGATCGGGGCCAAGTTCGCCAAATGAGAGCCAAAGGCACCTTCTGCAAAAATACTACCTGTTTCCAGAAATAGTCAGGGGATGACAAAAATAGCGGGGAGGTGCAATGCCTTAACTGCACTTCTCACTGGAACCGTCCTACACCCCCTTCTTATTACTGCCCCCTTTTTTCTTTCTTTCATTCTTTCTTGCTCTTTCTATTCTTTCTAGTTGCTCATTAATGAAAAGCCCATCACTGGCGCTTGAATTTTAATTACAATGCATTTTTAATAGCTTGAAGAGGGGATGGTTTTATGAGCGGTGGAGGATGGGAGTTTCCTTTGTACGCTGCGTACTAAAAGTTGGTTTTAGAAGTGCGTGTAAAGAGGCTCTTAATTTGTGGTTTTTGCAATAAATGCAATGAGGGGTTTCTGATGATGAAGTGGCCTGTGAAAGAGAAATTTTGCTGAAAAGGACTAACGAAACGTTAATATTCGGACGAGTTAAGTTCCGAAAAAAATTCGTTCCTGCGTTTTTTATTAAACTCGTTATACGTATAAGTAATAATACCTTATTTGTGTTTACCATAAAATTTCATCTGTATTTTTTAAAATTATTAATGCTGTATGGCAGCGTTTCTCAAACTGTGGGGCGCGCCCCACTAGGGGGGGCAGTAACTCTAAAAGGGTGCGGGAACATATTGAAAAGTCTAAAACAAAAGATTATTTAAGAAAATTATTAATTTATTGAAAGTAAACAAATACAATGCATTCTGACATAATAAAAAAATAAAACACATTTACACTGATATAATACACTTATAAATGTATAAATACTGCACAATGTATTTTATAATTAATTTAACAATACTAAGTTAAGAGCAAGTTTAAAAATTATCAGTGACCCCATGTATGTGTGGGTTTGTAATATGAAAAATTATATCCAAAAAATTAATATTTATCTTGATAATTTGAACGGTTTATAATTAATCCCGAAACTACTGATTAAAAGTTACGCGATTCGCTCCCCAATGCCTCCGATTCCACGTAGGAGCGGGAATGGAATGTGATGTATTGCGGGGGGGGGAGGGGGAGAAAAGGAATAAATAAGCAAGTCCTCTGAAATAAGTAAATCCTTCGCAAACATTGTCAAGGACCTTTTATTGCAATCCAAAGCCTTCAGAATAATTTTATGGATAGCAGTACACAGAAAAGATCGTACTTCGGAAAGACGTATATATACGTCCGGGGCATTTATCGTTTTGGTTGAACGAGACGTTTATATACATCGGTGGCACTTTTAGAAGAAAAAATCGTGTTGTAGCTCTAGCGTCAAAATATAATGTTATTGAATTCAATACATTATTATTGTATGGAGGTTTGGCGTGATGAAAATTATGATTGAATATTGGGTCGCAAATAGTGAAAGTTTGAGAAGCACTGCTGAATGGGAATCATTTTAGAGCGAAGTAGTCTAAAACGAGTCGCATACTCTTATGAGGAGGAGGGTTTACCATTCTTAAAAACACGTAGACGAAAGCGCCAAGGGGAAATGGATTCAAGCAAGGATCTATGTAAAAATTAAAAACATTTTGGTGAGTGAGTGAATATTAACGGCACACTATTCATCTACACGAGGGTTTTTGGAGACAGACCTCGTAATTTTGAACCATGGTCAAGCGACGAGACGACACCAGATCTGGAACCCCCTCTCCTAACTTCCATACCATACCAACGGGAGGACGTTTGAGCTTCGACATGCTTAACGTGTATCGACCCCTCTACACGGCGGGTCTTCAGCGGTACTAGGCTCGAACACATGACACGCCAGCCACGAGTCCATTACCTTGACCACTAGGCTACCACTACCACTAAAAATCTGTTGGACTATTGGAGGGAAGTTGAATCCTCAAAACCAACCCTCGTCTGAAACGAGTTGTATTTTGGTAACCTTATCATTTTAACCTTAGCAATTTACGCATCATTATATTGTATCATCATTAGATCACATCATATTTATCTGTAGAATAAGAATTCAGTATACTTTAAAGAAACGTTTACCCCTGATGTCTTTTTCAACAGAACCGCGTGGATTTCAAAATGTATTTTTTAAATAAATGTTAATCATATACTTAATTTCCAAGTATCACTGAACAAGAAAACAAAAGAAAGGAGTAAGAATTTCATGTAACAAATTCTAGTTGATTTATATTGGTTTAACATTTTTAAAACTTTTAATGCAACAAGAATCGATTCCATAAATAACAGATTCCATGGATATAACCTTATTGTTATGCTACTACATGTTGAATAGTTGTATATCAATTGTGTGACATTGTTTTGTTAAAATATTCCTAAAAGTACTATAAAAAATAATCTGTTTGAATTTCCAATGGAAACTTTCCTCCCTCCAGTTGGAGACCAAACTTTTTGAAAATATTTTTCTTATAAATATCAATATTTGGAACACTTTGAGATTTCTTCCGAATTTAAAATAGTAGTTCAATATAAAGAAATTTTCTTCTTTACATGATATAGAGGGTCAAAAATCATTCAGAACCGAAAACTTTTTAGTTTTTACTGATTTAATTGACATATTATTTAATTAATATCTCACTAATGAACACGAATATTGGTGACGTCCCTCGTACTGATGAACAAAGAAAACGAGGCCAAGCACCTGAGCTGGACCCCACTCTCCGAATACCCCCATCGACTAATTGAACGGTCTCTACAAGGCGAGTCTTTAAGGATCCAGGACTACAACCCACGCTTCGACAGAAACAATGCCGGACACAAGCTGTCAACTATGATCAATCACTACTGCAGCAACTTGTATAAACTATCAAGGACGGCTTAAGACTTCTTGAGGTTCTGTTGCGCTATGAAATGATAGGCCACAAACCTGCGATCCTTTTAAGGAGACGGTATACAGGGTGGTCCCGAATTCGTGGTACAAACTATGACGGCAGGTACAAGACATTGTAACAATCATTTATTGTATGGGGATGTAAGTGCACAAGTGACGCGGTGAGGCACAAACACAAAAAATACGAGACGAAAGGAAAGATAAAGTGTTTGTTGAAAGCGTCGTTGACTAGTGTAATGTTTACAAAAACTGTTCAGCACATGAGCTATGAAGTCCAGCTGTAGCACACATTGCTGTACCACCCACTAGTAGTCGGAGAAGATAGTCTGCCTGTTTCAAAGTTTGCACTTGCTGAAAATGGAACAGGTGTTAGCGATTTTCATTTAACACTCTACAAACAGTCTGATGACTCACACTTACGTTGTGACGGATCTATATGCGTCCTTCCACTAACCCTTTGGGGAATTCTTTTGGGCCAGCATTTTCAACCAATCTTCTCCGATAAGCAAAAAACCTTGATATGCAAATTAACTTTAATATAAATATTCTTTATTCACGAGTTTGAGAGTTAGTGAATTGGGAGTAGATTAGAAGAGAAATGAAGTAGCAGTGAAGTGTAGACGTAAACAAAAAGTAAAGAAGTGAAAGAACAAGAAAGTGATAAACTAAGCTAAAGAAGAAGCGTTAAAGTCTAAATGCAATTGACTGGAAGACTGCCTATAGTCAGTTATTGTGTGTCACTTCGTCTTAAGTTAATCATTAGAGCGTTAGAGTAGTAGCGAGGACATTCAATATTTAAGCTCTATGTAAAGTAATATTAAAGGAGAGAAAATCTGCATTATTGAACATATTCTCCCTAAACGCGAATCTCGTCTCCCTCCCGTTCTATTACTGATTTGAGTTATCTTATTCGTAGTGTTATTTGTGTTTGTGTGTTTAGAGTGATAAATAAAATAATTGGAATTCATCATGTCGTGTGATCATTTAGTTCCTTTCACACCTTTAGCTGGGTCACAGGGTAGATGGGATGTAAATTCATAATAACGTTGCGAGCAACATTTCTTGTATTTGATTCGGGTCTATCAGCTACAACGTTCATGATGCTTTCTTCTAGTCTTGGACTGCTTACAGGTCTTCATAGAATCATATCTGGTGACGTGGAACGAAAGTGTTTCACAAAATTGACAATGTAACCGCTGAAAAATTCTGTGATCCGGCATTCATCGATCAGAAAGCTGTGCGTGATGCATTCGTAACTCAGCTCTGCCATTACCATTTGCACGGCCTTGCATGTCTGCATTTTCGGCATATGTAAGGTCTCCCATCGTAGAAGTCAGCATAATTGTGAATGATGATTTCCCCAACAGAGATACATCATGTTGAACGGTGGCTAGACATCTATTGCCCCCTACCGGGTAGACAACCAACCGATAACTCAATTTCTCTTTTTTTTTTTTATTTCCACTGTTTGAGCCTCATCGCGTCACTGGCGCGCCCATACATTCTCATACAATAAATGATTGTTACAATGTCCTGTACCTACCCTTAAAGTTTGTACTATGAATTCTGGACCACCCTGTATATGATGTGTTGTCAGGTACTCGTACGAAGGGTAACGCATAACAGATAAATGTGTCTAATTCTAAATCTCACAAACCCAGGCAACAACCGAATACTGTCTTTTGACAAAATGAGTAACAATGGTACATGGTGGTAGAATGAACGATGAATGTGATATAATAATGCAATCTAACCACCATTGTCAGATGGCATATACTCGTAGTTCGAAATTTCTAGTTTTACGAAGAATATGTGGGGGAATAAAATGTGCGACAATTAAAATTATTCGGATCATGATCTTATTGAGGTCGAGACGAGGATCCCCTGAAGACGAGGTCCATGCCATAAAACGTCCCTGTTTATTATGGATAAAAAAATTCAAATTCTTCATTGATAGTTTTAATTTTCAATTTATTTAAAGTTTCGATAAAATTCGATATGCATAATTACTTAAATAATAATAAACTAGGTCACATCTTATAAGGATAGTGTTAAGCGTAAAGTTGACCATCCAACAGGCGTTTTTTCCCCCTATAGAACATATAAAAGCTTTTTATACAATATCTGAAAACCTTGATGATTGAATAAACTTAATACTGTCATTCCTGTCATGAAAACATATCACGCATTCATGTAGCGGTATTAAATTTTTATCCTGATCATGTAACAGTTTGATAAAAAAAATATTTTTTTGCTACTTTTCGCACTTGTTTCTTTTGGAAAAAAAACTGTATTAACATCAGTGTCATCCATTACAATTTGGTACTACAAAATTATCCATTACAAATACATTTTGTAGTATTTTGTATGTATTTTTGGATTTTCTGTATCCATTACAAAAATGTACATGAACTTGAATGGATGAATAGAAAGCATTTTATTAACGAACGAAAATTTGAACAAGATATATATATAAAGAGAGAAAGAGAGAGGGAACTAATAATAGGAATTGAAAAAACTATATTTTGTAGTTAATTAAGCTCATTAAATAATTCATTAGCACTGTAATTTAGATTTTTTTGAACCGTTAATAGTAATACCAATTTCATCCAGCTGTGATGAGAATTGCAAAAGTTATTAAGACAATCGCATTTTACTTCCGACGGCTGTATTTAAAATCCAATAATGCAGCTCTTATTGGTTCCATTTCATTATATATGTTCCTCCATATGTAATTTCTTATATAATTTCAATTCAATTGCAGTTCTCTCTTCTGTTAACTATAACTGTGTCTTAAGGATATAAGGGCATTTTAGTTTTTACATGATTGTTTTTGGAGAGGAGGTAGTGAAAGCATTGCCGATTAAGTGGCTTTTAGAATAGTTTTAAAAATGATGTATATATAATTTAAGTGTTAAGAATGATGCAAAAAGTATTTAATGGAGCATAAAGAACTTTTGGAATATTTGAAAATGCACTCAATTGAAATATAAATCAGTATTAGAACAATTCTACTAGTGTAATTGAATCGTTATAATTCTGCTTTAATATTAACTAAACTTAACGAATAAAAAATAAATAAAGCAAAGAATTAAATAATCATTTAGAGCAGTGGTTCTTATACTTTCAATTTACACGGCCCTCTTTTCTGTATCAGCCTGAAGTTGCGGACACCTAAGATTTTGAACACCCCACTCTGACTCCGAACACATGGCTGAGTGATTTTAAGGTTCCTCAAATATTCTAATACTGCCTCTACTAGTTTTTAAACTTCTCTTTTCCCTTTTATGATAGAAATTTAGTAATCTAGTCTAGGATGGTACAACTTAAAATTTTTCCGCGAGGTCTACCGGAGTCTTTAAATGAGGGGAATCTTAACTTTCCCGGACCCCCTAGAAAGTCACTGGAGACCCTCGGGGGTTATGTGGATCACAGTTTAAGAACTGCTGATATAGAGGAATTAGAAAAGCACGTCGAATGGTAAAATTGTTTTCTTTCAATTGAACATACGCAATGTCCGGAATAACCCGTAAGGTATTCGACTGCCCTAAAATGGTGAATTTTGCCAAAAATTGACAAATTTTTTTATGATTTTATTTTATAGGTCATCGTATTAGCTTTATAAAAATACCTAGTTTATTATTTTCCGTTCACTCGAACAAAAACTACAAGTGTTTTAGTAAAAGCAGATACCATTACTTTCAACAAGATGTCATACTTTAAAACGCGCTTTACTCGAAACGTGTGTTTTTTTTTAAATAGTCAAACGGGGCCAGCGATTGCTAAAAAAGTTTTGAAAATAATTAACTAAAATTTTTTGTGTGCGTTCTGCATAATAATAAAAGTGTTTTAACCTTCAGATTCATCTATCACTCTTTTATTACAGAATTTACAGTCCCTTAAGTGAATATAATCACTGTTTTTTAAGCAATTTTAAATAACCAAGATAAAGTGCTCTAGCTTTTGTAAAAATTAAAATATCTCATATTCTGAAGGTCATTTCAAAAAGGAATGACATAGCAACACATCAGAACTGAAAATTTACTTATAAACTTTTGGTACAGAATGGGCCACCTTTATGTTATTTTTTGTAAATTTTTACCCATTTTAGTGATAATAATTTCTTTTTCTCTTGTTAATTTTAGCATATTTTTCTTAAAATGTACTAAACAAATCTAAAAACAACAAAAAAAAATTCCCATGCCTCCATTTTTTTAAAAAAAAAAAGTTTTAGCAAGTAGTCGGATACCTTTTGTTGATATTTATGGATTCACTTAAATATAAAATTAAAATAAATCTTTGAAGAAATAAAAATGTAGCATATAAATAGTAGAAATATTTTTACTATTTATATGCTACATATAAGTAGTATCGTCCTCATCACTTGACCATGGTTCAAAATCAAGCGGTCTGTTGCTAAAATCCCTCAAGTAGCTGAATAGTGTGGCGTTAATATTCACTCACTCACTCGGAGTAAATCAAGGCTCATTCTCAAACTGTTCCTTTATTACAACAGATTTAACTGTCGGAAAATAATCAACGCGCATAAAATTCACAAACACAAAGACAAAGTTCACACAAAGTGCAAATTCGTAGACATAATATCTGGTTAGGCCATTGGAACTCACACAGTCTCGCTCAAAGGCTTTCACTCACTGTTGCTTTGCTGCATCGTCCATATATAGGGTGGAAAGAAATTTTAGATAGGCTTTAGAAACTTTCTCTTGCAAATAACCTAGGCCTTTCTGTATTGATCAAGATAAGTTTATTTTTGTCGTCAAATTTGGTGATATTTGGTGACCAAATTTGTGTTAAAGTCGATTACTCAGATCGCTTTTTTTCCTTTACTATTATTGAAAGAATGATCTCCCTTAACCAGAAAATGATCTTTCCTGCCTCGATTACGTTTCGGCAGAGAAGCGAACAGAATACAAAATTTCCGTAACAATGTAATTTATAAAATAATTTAATAATAAATTCTATTTAATAACATGAAAATCTATTTTGTACACGTTATTGAAAATAATATATTTAATTTTTTTCTTTTACTCTTTCTGTAAATTAAACTATGTTTCAATTTTCAAATAACCAAAACTCATAGCTTGAATTTTTCTTATATTGCAGTGCAATTTTTTTAAACTAATTAATTATTAGACTTTGTTTTCAACATATAAATATATCATTAAGGAATGGATGTCTACAGAGTTGAAATATATAAAATTAAGGAAAAGGTTGCCCACAAGTAAAAAAATTTGGATGGCTTTTTGATTATATGCTTATAATAAATTTTTGCTTTTACATGCTTGCCGTTTTAAGATTACTTACTTATAAATGAATATTTTTGATATTTTAAGCAATTCATACGGTTGCTTATTTTGAAGAAATTTCGGCTTTTTTCCGTTTCGCCGGCGCAAACCTCGCCAAGTAGGCTCTATTGATGATAACACACAATATACACATAAAAAAATGTTATAAATTTTAGTTCGTGTTGGTTTTTTTTTTATCTGTTTTTGATGTTTTATGAAAAAAACCTTACTGATAAGAAGATACCGCGACTTTTTTTTGAAAATGGGGTGGTAAAAGGTTATAGCCTGAATATTCATTTTTGGCGATTTTATCGCTTGCGCCGGGGAAACGCAAAAGTACCGAAATTTCTAAGCAATCGCAAGGAATCAATTGTATAAAATTTAAATAACTATTTATACAGAATTATAGATGTTCAGATAAAATCAATTATTTTTTTTAAAAGTTTTTTTTTAATAAGGAATTTTTTTAACTGGTAACATATACAGTAGCATACACAGACTTATGGGGGATTAGATTCTAAAAACCACGTATAGATGAAAGCTCCGAGGAGTAATTTCTATGGAAAAAATTAAAAATCTGTTGGTTGGGGGGGGGGGAGTCCGCAAACTCCCTTCTTGTGTACGCCACCGAACATATATGTAATGATTTGTTGTATTTTTACTATGCAATAAAAAATTCATACAATTCTATTAATTATAATGTGAATATAAATACTACAGAAATTAATGCACAAAGATTAAACCAAAGATACTCATAAGTCTTTTAACCAGTTAATTGAGACACTCCAGTTTGAGAGCGTGCAATTATGTTTGTCACGGAAATAGAACGAAGACAAGTATACTCGTTAATTACAGAGTAAATTGGCACTGTTAAAATATTGGATCAAAAAGAAGATGAAGTGGCGCTCTTATTCGGCAGGACAGAGCCCGCGACCTTCGGCTCCGTAAGCACATAACTTACCGCTGGACCAAAATGATCACTTCAGTCCGGAGGTTGTTACTGGCTTATATAGATGATACCTCTACACACTCCCCCACCAGTGAGTGAGTGGATAGGCGAACGAGTGATATAGTTGTTATGGCGAGAATGTTGCGTGAGCAGTTATTGTAAAACAGATAAGTTGTGTCAAGTGAGTGTGACGAGTTTGTTTTGCTGCACCAAGCGAGTCTGGCGAGTTTTTTCTTTTGGTTTCTATTTTTATGGCTAGATGGCGCCACGACAGAGCAGAAGGTTGCCTTTTTCTGAATTCAGCCAGGTTTACCAATGAAGTGGCGCTTTTACCCAGCAGGACAGAACCCGTGACCTTTGGTTCCGTAAGCACGTAACTTACCACTGGACCAAAATGATCACTTTAGTCCGGAGGTTGTTACTGGCTTATATAGATGATACCGGTACAAAGGGTTTATTTTATAGAATTGTCAATTTTATTGCTGATATTTACTTATTTGGTTAACATAAACTTATATTACATACATATTACTCGAAAAACGGAAGAAAAATTAAATATATAAAGGTAAGAATTTTAAAAAGAACCAGTAAAAATCAACTTTCCGACTTTTGCCTTTGCCCCTTTTTGGTTCACATCTAAAAAATCATTATCATCCTACATAAATAATGAACTTATACGCTGTTTCAGTCGGTGCATAAGGGGAAGCATGAGTTCATCTCAAATTTTTTATATTTTTTAAATATATTTATTTGTTTTACTCCCGGTCTGGACTCAAAATATTCTAAATATCTTGAAATTTGAGAATATGTTTCATTTCTCTTAAAAATTGTGATTTAAATAGCCAATGGTCACTATTTTGTAAGCATGACGAGTATACTCGTCAATACACAAAATCCTGCAACTTCTCCGTGAGGAAAAAAAATTTTTTGAAGTTTCAACCCAAGTCGCTAAATAATAAAGCCAACGTGGCTGTATCTGTAATTCTTTAAATAATTAATTTCAGTCTATAATTTTAATTAATTATAATTAAATTATCGTATTGTTAACCAAAAGAATAGTGTATAGAAAATTTCAGCTCAAATGAGCACTTTAAAATGGGAGAAAAAACCTTTTCAAGTTTTGACATATTTGCCAAAATGGTCGCCAAAAATGATGCCAACGTGGCTGTATTTGTAATTCTTTCAATAATTAGTTTTAATCAATTAATTTTTATTAATTATAATGTAAATTACTGTATTGTCATCCAAAATAAGCGTTAATGTAAAATTTCAGCTCATTTGAGTGTTTTAAAATGTTCAAATTTTCCGTCGTTAATAAAATACAAGATAAATATAGAGTGTGAATTAATAGTAAAAATTGAAAAAAGCACGTACAAAATGGAAATTGAAAACAATTTTTTTTAAACTGCATCTTTAGCAAAACTCGCCTGCATTACTCGTAATTTATCAATCATGTGTGAATATAACCGATTCAGCAGACTGAAATAACTATTTGTAGATTCTTCAGTCAAAACAAGATGTTTCTTCTTTCCTGTATACGAGTATAACAAAAATATTTTAAACTGCTGAAATTCACATTAATAAGTATCAGATAAAGGAATTATGCCAAACATTTTGAATCTTGAAAACTTGCAATAAAAAGCGAGTGACACAAAAATTTAAAACTCTTTTGGATGAATTTCTTTAATGTATATTTAAAATATTATTTTCTAGAATTGGGGGGGGGGGGACTTCTAAATGCTACAATATAATCATTTCCTTTTCTCTTGATCATAAAAAAATAAAATCAATTCATATTGAGCAACTATTACGTGATACAACTGTAAGCTCTTATCATTAAACATATGGAACCCAGGAGGAGGAGGATTCGTACAACTCAATTCGCGTCAGGGCACAACAAACGAGGAAACCGAATAGTTTGTGTTTGAAAGAAGCCTAGACAAGCGGAAGGAGGCGGCGTGAAGTAAATAGGTTAATAAACTTGAGTGACATTTTCCGAGAGGGTTTGTTTGGAGATGCCCTCAATCCTTCACTTCCCTTACGCACAGAGAAAGGACTTTGTTGCTTTACACTTGCGCTCTATTTGGACTTTCATTAAACTGGCCGAATCAATACTCGATTCTTGGGATTAAAGTGAAATGTTTTTCTCTTAATCTTTCAATGAAGTGTGTATTGCAACAATAATTACTGTGCCGTCTTTCAAGCTTATTTACCATAGCTCCCGATTAATGCAGTAAATAAATCTAGTTACTCAAATAATAAGAAATGAACCTGGAAATAATAATTTTATTAGTCTTTATTGGGTTAGGGCGCATTGTAATAATGTACAGTGAAATGCACACCCTCTTGCAAAAATGACAACTTCATTTAAAAATGACTCAAACTATTCCACCATGTTTCTTAAAACATTTGCATCAACAATTCCTTGATTATTGTAGTACAGAATGTATCGAGAGTGCCTCTAATAATAAATAATAAATATAACAGTTTTTTGTTATTGAATTAATATTAATTCTTATTTGCAAGTCACTGTAAGGCAGGGGTGGCGAACCTTTATGGATCAACGTGCCTTTTTTTCTTCTAAAGACATATTTAATGAGGAACAGGCGTGCTGTCAAACATTTTTGACTTCTTACTACTGGGAAAATAATAAAACTAAATACTAACAACTCAAAACTCTTCATTTACTACGAAAAAGTACATTTGCACTGTAAAGTAGTAAATGCTTTAGTTTTATATGCGTAATTCAAATTAAAGTAACATCAGTGTGACTTTTGTTATATAGCAAATTTGACGACAAATAACTTATATTAGGGTTGTAAGATGTTAGCAGAATGCATGCTGAATTGGAGTCATCTGCCAAACGGTATCTAAGTGAGTCTACAATACTATTCATCTCTGAAAATAATGACTCGCAGACATAGTCAGAGGAAAATATGGTTAAAGTAGCATGAGCCAGCTTCTTAAAACAGTTAAATGTGTCTGGAATTGAATTCCATGATTCCAAAGTTTCGTTACTGGGATTTTTACTTATATTGCTTGTTAATCTTTCTATTTCAATCAGTTCCAGCTTTTTCCTTGTTTGAATAAATTTTTGAATCCATATTGAACTGGACTGGAAATCAATAAACTGTATTTCAAATACTACAATTTCCAGCCAATTGCATTGGGACAAGTTCAGTTCATCAAATGAAGTCACATCAGGATACAAAATAAACTTGAGCGTTTCCTATAATTCTTTGAACTGAGAAATCTTGCTGAAAATTCCTTGATTGACGAATCAATTACGGAAATAATTTGAACTAAAACGCAAACCGTTTTGTTTAGTGGCGTGCCCAAAATATTGTGCCGCGTGCCATTGGTTCACCATCCTTGCTGTAGGGTATTTGCAATTTATTTTTGAAATTAACACACGCTTATTTTAGCACGCAGGATAGTTATAATTAAACTTCCTCTATAAGCTACATATGACCACGGTTATCTAGGGCTCATGGTCACTAACTCGTGGTCAGAATACCGCGAGTGTGAGCTTTAGTGTCACTGAAGATCCACTATGCAGAGGATTTGATATACGTTAAATCTCTCTTGACTCAAAATCTTCATATAGCCGTGGTGTTGGAGTTTGGAGGGTAGAGTCCCAGCTCGTGAAAGAAGCTACCCATTGGAAGAAGTTGTACTTGGGATTATATAAGTCCATGTTATTATCGTATACTTCCACAGTTCATATGACGTTACAGCAAGTGGTATAGTTATTTATTAATCATCAACCACCTGTATTCGAGATACTATAGATCAGGTAAGACTGAAGAATACCAAGATGGGATAACTAAGACTAAAGCTCAACCTGGGATCTTCAATTTTAAAAAAATCTGTGTTTCGTGAGTGGTCTCACAATTTCTTGTTGAAACTAAATCAATCCTGGAATTTAAAAATTTATGAACGACAACAGAACCAAAGCCATACCTATTGTTGTTGATTGTACCGTTAACGCTCAATAGGGAAATGAAAGTGTAAAATCCGATGATACCTCAAGCCAGCGTTTCTCAAACTTTTAATATTTGCACGACCCATTATTAAATCATAAATTTCATTGCACCCCCTTCGTTAAAATTAGCACAATAATAATTGGTAAAAATAATTGGTTCGTCTTTGAAGTAAAAGTTGAAAAAGCTGTTGTTGGCGTATCCTTCCCGAAGGGAAGGAGGGAAAGTTGCCAGAGCCTGAGACAGGTTGGACTTCTAAGCGATAGATGGTGACACCACCCATCTCCTCCTCCACAATTTTTTCCCATTTTAGTAATAATAATTTCTTTTTCTCTCCTTAATTTTAGAATAATTTTCTTCAAATGTACTAAACAAATCTAAAAACAACCCAAAAAAATCTCAGATCTTCATTTTTTTCATAAAAAGTTGTCGCAAGTAATCGGATACCTTAATATTGTGATTTATTTTTTCTGTAGACTTTAATTGACTTCATATTAACTACATTAACTTTATGCCACGCTATCCACATCGCGTTGGATAATGACAATCCGTTCCTTACTTTTCAGTGGGTGGTGTAAATATATAATGGGATTTCTCGATTGGTTTTTCATTTCATCATACCAACTAGGGACTTGGCCGATAGGCAAATAAAATATAATACGACATTCATTAGAGCGGCCCCCGTATTAGTTAACTGTATCATTAAATCCAAAGAAAGAGTCTATCCATATCGCGAATTAATATCCAAATTTTTCATTAACGAAATTCTGACTCTAATTTATGATTGTCATCTTGAACCGTGACTAAAGACTCTCCTCGGGGGAGTAGTAATTTATCGATTTTTCAGAGACTCATGAAGAAATGGGAAAGGAAACGATTAATCTGTCCCACAAGCCCCGATTAATCGATTCAACTACCTCCAACCACCATTAACAGGCTGGAATATTTTTTCTTCTTCTAATAATCACCACCTTCTACGTTGGACCGTCTTTTCAAGTAGCTCTGGGTACGTCATCGATGACGTCAGTGAGGCAATAGATCAAGCACGAGAATGACTTACGCCTGTAGAATCGAACTTTTTTCCCCTTCTACTTTTCTCTCATAACCACCCTCAGCGACCGCTTATTGAATTCCAAATAAATTTTGTGTGGGTGGATTCTGAACGCCTACCCTTAGATATTATCGTCACTTTACCGTGCGATAGATTAGGTTTCTCCACTAAATTCCAACGTGATCATGAGAACACCTTTCCTTCGCGCGCGTTCTAAGTTTAGAATTTCTCTCAAAAAAACTTGATTTTTCATTCAATTGGACGTTTATTTAACGAAGCTGCTAAATCCCGAAAAAAGTTCGTTATATGGAAAATTCGTTAAATTGAGATTCATCTTTTTAATATACTTTAACAAGATATCAATCAATTGGCATGGCCAAGTAATTTTAGCGCGTTTTTCACATGTTGTATTGTACAATAATGCAACTAATGAACTTTTCACTAACAAAAAGTAGTACTATACTTAAAAATTTTTTTTTAAAATTTAAAAATTATTAAATTTAAACATGATTTGGCTCATTTAGGGCACAAATGCGACCAAATGCCGAAAACCCGAGGTCAATCGGTTGCTTATTGGCTGAGAAAAAGGTACGACAAAATATGGAACGAAGACGAAATTTGCATCCTAATAGCGCTTTTTTTACACTGCGTGAAAAACGCGCTAAAAAACAACGTGATTTTCAAATCTCGTCGATTCGTCTCCCCCCCCCCCCCCGTTCATCACTGAAACTCGGGTGGAATCAGTGCAGAAATCTGAAGAAATTGGTAGTTTGATTGAAGAAGTTGTTGATTTTTCCAGGCAAATAGTTTTAGAAGTGGATTTTGATGATGTTCAAGAACTGCTAGATTCCCACAAGCAGGAGCTGACAATTGATGAGCTCATGGAAATGCATGAGCAAGACATTGAAGTACTTGAGTCTTTAGACCCAGTTCAATCAGAAGATCGAATGACAGTTGGGAATTCGATAGAAGGCCTCAGTTTAATTAAAAAGAGGCTTACAAATATTAGAAAATATAGACTCTAATGAAGAGAGTATTTTTTGAATAAAACAAGGAATAAAATTATTAGTATGCAAAGGAAAATTTTGAGGGAAGAAAAAAAATTTGAGGCTGAAAACTTCCGGTTAGATTTTATGAAACCTTCTACATCAAAATAACTTTGGTTTGAGAATTTGTTTGGGTGTTTGTTATCTACGATTCTATTAAAATTTTTTTTCTAAAATATTATTTTCTTTAGTCTCCGGCCCCAACTAAAAACAATTTGTATGTATTTTCATAAGAAATTATACCCCGAGTTACGTTAATTCGACTTACGCAGTAATCCTTTATCCCCCCCCCCTATTGCATAAGTTCGGAGTATTACCGTACTTTATTTTCTGAAATTTCAGCCAATAAGTAAGAACTGAAACGAGCTTCAACTTTTAGTTTTAGGTGTAAGATTTTTCTCTTAGTAATCTAGAAAAAAGATGACAGATTAAATATTTATAAAGGATTAAAGGAGATATACAGTGTCTAAGATAATGCAAATCAGTTATTTAGCTGATGGTGATGATACACTGAGTGTAGATTTAGATAAAAACATCGGCTTAATATGGTATCTTATTTCTTTCCTTTCTTAGTGTTTGTTTAGTTGTCTCGTCTCAAGATAATAGTTATGTGAATACGTTTGACGAAATATAAGAAATTACTGAGAGTTCTAAGCTATTTTTGCTAAAATCTTTAACACAGTCCCTGGAAACTTTATAGCACACTAATCGACTGATCGATGGGTTTTTCATAAACTTCGCTCAACGAAACAGTACAAGAGTTATTGGTGATGGATCCCGTAATTTTGTGCCCCGGTAAAATTTCGAGGACGGCACCTGAGGAACAAATTAATCGAAAATAATTCTTTAAAACTCAAATGTATAACTTTTAAAAGAAAACTAACTTTAAGTTGAAATTTATGCAATGAAAACTATAAAGAAAAAATTGTTGTTATAACTGACAATACATAATGAACAACTATTAAAATTCTCAAACAAAAAATAGGTGATCGCACATTTTTTCCCCTCTCTGCAAATAATACATTATAATTTCATTCTTAGGATTGTTTTCATCAATAATCTTCCCGTATGAATAATCTTCTATACCTTACGAGCCCAAGTACAGGAAAATAAGTTTCATGCGAAAACGCTTTAGACAAAATATCAGTTAACACGAAATAATACAACGGTCCCGACAAACTACTATGTATTTTCTTGCATTTGTTTTCTCTTTACACGAAAAGATTTTCCTTCTGGAAATGAACAGAATATGGAAAAGACAGGCCGGATTGGACTGTCTCATTGTATTAATTGATTGTAGATTGAAGAATTGATTGTAGTATATGATGATAATGTGTGTACAGTTCCAATAATGGCATACAAAGACATTTTGGAGTTTGAACAAAGCTTAAAAAATATCACTGGTGCATATTACGACGATGAAAATCAAATGAATAACGCAGCTACTGTTCCTACAGCATCTGAAATTAGAATCAGAGAAAAGTGTGCGCAGTTATTTAGATGCACATTTCAATGGTGAAATGAATAACAAAATGGATGATATTGAACAATTTGATGCTGAAAAAAACAATACAAAAAAAAATATTAGATTATTCTCCAAAACCTCAATAAATGTTTTGTTTTTCAAAATTTTTTTATTAAATTTCTTTAAGTTTGTGTGAATTTTTTCATTTAATTTATTTTTATTGAATATATGTATACATATACTATGTAATCGATGTAAAAAAATAAACTCTAATAAACTTAATTTTGTTTATACATGGAGGGGAATTATACTTTAACACGAAATTCTTTTAACAAGAAAAAATATTTCAGTCTCCTCAGTTTCTTGGCAATCGACTGGGTTCGGAGACCAATTTTTCAAAAATTGATTTTCAGAAAAAAGTTATTGTTTTAAAGAACACAAACAGGGTTAAAAAGTCATAATTAATAAATAAATACCATGTATCACCCTTTGTTTTTGAAAAAAAAATATTTTTATGAAATTTTAGCAAAATTTTTAAAGTTAAGAAAAACACCATAAATAAAAATAAATCACCCTTTATGCAATTTTATTTCATTGATCCCTCTGAAGGGTTGCAAACCGAAGGGGAAAAATATTTTAATATATAAATATTTTATAAGCATTTAAATATGATGTTAATGATTTTTCATCAAAATTACTGCATATTCTAAGCTAAAAATGGCTGCAAAATGTGATTAAAAGTAGGTGTTTTAAAAACCTGTGATTTGTTACACTCTGAAGGGCCCATAACAACATATATGCTATAAATTCCATCGAATTTGATTAGATTGTTTTGGAGATATCCCGTTTTTCGCGCGCGTGCACAAATTATCAAAAAAATTTCATTCTTCAAAAAACGCATTAAAAAATATTTTTGTAAGTTAGATAAAGTAAATGCTATAAAAACATTTTTAAAAACTCTTGTTTTATGTATTAGACATTGTTTCTCAATAATTATTTTTCTTTTTCGCCTAATGGCCCAAACAACATCAAACACCAAAAAGCCCTTTTTCAACCTAGTCGGATGCCTTAAGCGATTTTCACTGTACATCACTAAAAGACTTTCTATAGAAACTAAAACCCGATATATTTCTTAAGATATCTTGACTATATATATTATCCAATACATCTTCATGTTTGATGCGAAACCCTTCAAGTTGCATCTTCATTGTCCAATTCATTTCAGTTATCAGGTTCTCCGTCATTTCACAAATGCCGTGATGTAATCAGTTGAATGCCATGGATCTGCTCAAGGTCAGGGCGCAAAGGCTGCTCTCTCAACGGTACAAAGACATTTCCAGGATTTGGAAGGGCTTCCCTTTCAGGAAACACACAACCTCTTTCTCCGGAACAAAAGCATTATTTTCAAATCATCGACTCGAATATATTTTGGCAATGAATGTGACTTTTTATGAATTCATATGTTAACAAAGTTTTCGAAACTCATTTTACGAGGAGAAGGTTATAAATAAAGTGTTAAGTGATATTTGAATTATTGGAAAATCTGATGAAATTCGACGATTTTTTTATTTTGTTCGTGCGTTTATTCGTAGGAGTACATCCCCAAACCTAATTTTATGCATTTATATATATATATATATATATATATATATCATTCTTGATTCTTTAACTCGGTATACATACATAGGCTTAGTCTTAAATGCCTAAGAATCCGAGAAAGAGGACGTTCTGAATATTACAAGCAACAAAATGAAACCTATTATAACCCCGAGAGAAAAATCATTGGACCAAAATGCAACGCTATTACGTTTTCTAAACTGCCGCTGACTCTGGACAATGACGAAGAATTCAAGGGATATCTTTACTTTCCCTTTTTATGAGAAAACATACATAATATTAAAAATAAATAATGAAAAGCAGAAACCAAAATTGAATATATCAGTTAAGTCTAAGATTTGCTCATGTATTCAAGCCAGAAAATGCTATAGAAAAGAAAAATGAATTATATGTTTATATAAATGGATGCTTGTAAATATGAAATCACTTCACTCCAACACCATTCAACCAATCACTATGAAAATTGGCATGTGTATGCATTTTTTGTGGAAAAGATTTTTGTGCTATCCTCTTTGTTGCAGCTCCTCATCAGGTGACGCTACAGCAAAGCAACTTCTGCACCGTTCAATCAATCGCGAAGTTGCCAACGTGGTCGCCAAAAATGATGCCAACTTGGCTCTATCACCAAAATTTCGCTATGTTTCCATTGGATCGCCATTATAAAGTAAGGAACGGCGTTGCTTGCGAATATTATAATTTTAACATAAAATAAATACAACGTAAAGCAATATTAACGTATTACACATTCAGATATAAATTATTTACATTATTTTAAGCTTTCATTACACAAAATTTGTAACAATGTGTTACTTTTGCTGGGAAGATATTAGCTTAGGAAGGTGCTTTCAAAAATCGACCCACAAGAGAGTTACGGGGCATTATAAAAAGTCATTTTCATCAGCTATTAGATCTACGTACTTAAAATTTAACAAACATGATTTTTTTTGTTCAGCTGAGATATGCAAAAAGCTTTTTTTTTGTTGTTGTTTAATTTGCAATTCACGCAAAATTAACTCATTAAAAACTTCTTTATCCTTCAATCTGTATTGTTTAATTTTTCAATTCATCCATGCGAAGAACGGGTATACCAGTT
Source organism: Trichonephila clavata (assembly GCA_019973975.1). Taxonomy (NCBI): domain Eukaryota; kingdom Metazoa; phylum Arthropoda; class Arachnida; order Araneae; family Nephilidae; genus Trichonephila; species Trichonephila clavata. The sequence goes on from BMAO01004916.1 coordinate 107,676, forward strand.
AGTATAATATTTAAATGGAAACAGTAGTAAACAGAGAAAAATTAAAAAGAGCAATGATATAAATTCAACAAATCATACCTGAGGTTTCTTAAGTATAAAATTTAAAAATAGAACCAAGTAAATAAAGGGAAGCAAATGTCTACTGAAGCAATCTCCAACTGCAAAATACGACGCCGTGGCAAGAAACTGACCACGTGATTTGGGACAAACTTTTTTAGAAAAGGAGAAGAATGCAGCGACACAGAAATGTTATCATAGTCACTACTACAAAATTTTTTCACGTTACGGACTCAGACCAGGAACTTTGAATCCTACCTCGTTTCCTGTGGATATAGTGAAGTATAAAAGGTCTCACCTTCTCGTAAGAGACTTGCTTATATGTATGAGATTTGAGGCATAAGGAAAACCAACATGTTTAAGTACCCATTAGAAAATTAAAAGAAAACCTTTGATAACCAACTTGCGCTCAGGTAAAATAACATCAGTCATCACAGTTGGGATGTTATAGTGCATGAAAAAGCACAGGCTCACTAAGATATTCTTGTTGCCAATGTACTTATAAAAAATAACATTAAGAAAAATTTCAATCGACAGAAGAAAATATCTCATACGGAAAACTTTACCTTTTCAATTGTTTATTATTACTGTATGCTTCTACTAAAATTTAATACGAAAAAGTTCGTTATATTATTAAATGAACTATATTTTTTGTCAGTTTATTTTATGTATTTAAATCTAAAATGAATTGTATGTTTGTCAATTTTATATATATATATGTGTGTGTGTATTATACGCTTTTAAAATTATTTAAACTAATAAATTTAATTAGATTATTTGAGCCTCGTTTAATATTTATATCGATAATTGCTTATTTATTTCTATTTATCTTTTTATTTCTTTATTATTAATAAAAACAGCCGAAGAACAGAAAGAAATGATGCTACAGGTCTTTTCAATATGTACATACCGTCGACCTATTCGTTAAATCATGGCACCAAATGCCGTGGTATGCAGCCACTAGCGGGGAAACTGTTCCCACGTATACACAAACACAATAACTTTATGCATAAGATGACAACATTTGGCGATGTTTTTTGATTTAGAGAAAATGACCCATGGTTTAATACGTAAGTACCATCTTTCCATTACTTAAAAGAATCATAGAAATATTTCGTTTTTCTCTCCAATTAAATCACTCACTCAATCAATCATTAAACAATGAAATCGGTACGTTCGTACTATCACAACCATGTTGGCGAAATTATATGAAACGAAGCACATGGTTGCCAATTCAGCGCATACGGCAAGTGCGAAATGGGGGTTACCAGCTTGGCGAGTTATCCTGAAAGTTGGCATTGTAGCGATAGTACATAAGTACCATGAAATTTATTCTTTATAAGTGTTGGTAAATCCTTAAATGACCAATAGATAAATATTTAAGCATTTTAAGCTAATATTTTTCCAAGCAACCTTAAAGAATTTGCCCCTATTTTAAAGAAAACATTTAACTGCTCTTTTAATTCTTCTGAAACGGTTAACTTTTCCAAAAAATCATCATGAAATTCAAGCATTACTTCGCAAACCCCCTTCGGAAAATCGCAAGAGAAAAGAAAAGGCACGCGCAACGTACACAAAATAGATGATTGTTGTTACATCGGGGAGAAGACATTAGTCCAGCCTTATCAGTTCTTAACTCTCCCGTCATTTACCTCAGAATATCCAGATCCGCCCACGCATTCTCCTGAAGGTGTCGGAGTGAATTAGAATTACGCTCGGGCCTACGCGTTTTCCATTCTTTGATAGCTCAAGTTGAGATGAGCTGTCGTACGTGTGAGGAGCTAGACAATGGGCTTAGCTTATTTTAACGTCTATTTTCTCTAATTTTAGATTTAATATTTGCTGTGTAGAATATGGCATCAGACAAGTAGAGTATTTTTAGAATAGGGTTATTTTCCTTAGGATAGATTTAATTAAGATATCTTCATTTATTTATTATTATTATTATTATAACTTTGAAAATATACGAGTGCTTATATTTATCGGCACGTTATTCTAAAAACAATTGCGAGTAACTTTTTAATTTTTTAATTTTTTTACATAAGAATCCTATTTAGTAATCTTTTCTTTTAGCGAAATGGTAATCTTATGGAATGTTTACTTATGATTTTTTATAACTAGATTATTATATTTATTTAATGAAAGCAATAAAAGGCACTTATAACATTTAATATAAAAAAATTAAGTCGATACCTACTTAGGTAAGCAAAGAAAAATTTTATTTCGGTTACTTTTTATCAAATATTTACAATTAATATAAATATGTATGTACATATAGCAGAATCACAATATTAAGTGGCGATTAATTTTTATTATCAGTAAAATATTGTATTGTCATCCGAAACAATTGCGTATATAAAATTTCAGTTCAACTGAATGCTTTGAAAGGTGACAAAAAAAATCTTTTAAAGTTTTGACCCAAGTCGCTAAAAATGAAGCACACGTTACTGTATCTGTAATTTTTTAAATAATTAGTTTCAGTCAATTAATTTTTAATTAATTATAACTAAATTATCATATTGTCAACCAAAATAATCGTGTATATAAAATTTCAGCTCAATTGAGCGCTTTAAAATGTATTTCATTAGCGACTGAAAATTTGAACAAGATATATATAGGGAGTTGTGAACTAATAGTAGGAATTGAAAAGCAGAAAAAAATGGAGAAGGTTTCTTGTTTGATTGGTATTTTCCGCTGATTTCGGCGAACAAGTTTAAATACTTGAAAACTGTAGACTGACAACAAAAACAGACATAAAAAATTGAAAAAGAAAGTAAGGGGAGGGGGAGCATATTTCGTCAGTATTTTTAGAGCAATATAACAATAACCCTTCCTATTTTTTCCCCTTTACTATTTCAAATACATGAAAAACAATCCAATGATTAAAATAATCTAATAAAAGCGAAAAGTGACTCACTCACTCATCACGATATCTCCGGAACCATTAGACCTACAAACTTGAAGTTGGACAGGCATGTTTCTTTCATGTAGTAGAGATTGGCTAAGAACGGGTTTTACGAAAATCTATTTGCGAGGGGGAAAGGGACATAAAAGATAAATATTCCCATTTTTGAGTTATTAGACCTACAGACTTGAAATTTGGGGGGCATGTTTCTTATGTTGAGTAGAGATAAGTTAAGAACAGGTTTTGCAAAATCCACTCCCAAGGTGGGGTTATTGGGGTGCATTAATAATAAAAAGTCATTTTTAAGCTGTTAAACCCACAGACTTGGAATTTGTCAAGCATGTTTATTTTGTTAAGTAGAGATCCACTAAGAATGGGTTTTGCGGAGATCTATTTTACGGAAGTGTAAAAGATAACTCTGTTTCAATTTTAGAAATTAAAGTCCTGTCTTTTGTAAATCAAGAGTTTGGGATTATAAGAATGTTTTTCAATGAAATTGAATGCTAAATGCTGGGATTTACATATCAGTAATTTATAAACAGTATATCTTATACAACATTATGAAATACCCAGCGCTGTGGTGAGTAATGGCTATTTTAAGAATATAATCAGAAAAAGAACTCGAAATTTTTCAATTTAAAGGTCCAGCAGACTGAAACCTTAAATAATGGAATGTATTCTTATTTAAGAATTGTTTAATTCATTTTGTTCTATGTATGCTTTTTCATGGTTAGAGATGGGATTTTTATGGCATTTATAAGTATTAACTTCTCCTTAACTAAAGCTATATTAATAATATAACAATGGCTTGGTAGAAAGCCATTCCGAGGAATAAGGGTTCAAGTCAAAAATTCACGAGATCTCTCAGAACCCTATTTTAAATCTAAATGAGTCTCCTCTAGAGTTGCGGGATAAGACAGAATTATGTATTAACTGGGATTACATTCTTATTACTTCAGTATGTACATAAATCAGTGTTTCTCAAACTGTGGGGCGCGCCCTCTAGGGGGCGTGATAACTCTACGAGGGGGGCGCGAGCGTATTTAAAAGTTGAAAATAAAAGGATTATTTAAGAAAATTATTAATTTATGAAAAGTAAACAAACAAAATACATTCTAACATAACAAAAAATAAAATACACATTTACACGCATGTAACGCACGCATGCACAATGTATTTCATAATTCATTCAACAGTACTAAGTTACGAAAAAGATTAATCGTTATCAGTGACCCCATGGGCTTTAACATGAAAAACTAGATCCAAAAATTAGTATTTATCTTGGTAATTTGTATGGTTTATAATTAATCCCTTAACTGCCGATTAAAAGTTACTCGATTCGCTCCCCAATGCCACCGTTTTCTAGTTAGGTGCGCGTTTGGGATGTATTAGGAAGGGGGAGAAGAAGAAAAAGGAAATCATCTGAAATAATTAAATCCTTCGCAATCACTGTCATTGTCCTTTTATTGCATTCCAAAGCCTTCGGAATAATTTTATGGATTGTAGTGCACAGAAAAAATCGTACTTCGGAAAGACGTATATATACGTCCGAGGCAATTATCGCTTTGATTGGAGTGAGACCTTTATCTATATCGGTGGCATTTAAGAGGTTAATGCCGTCATGTAGCTTTAGTGTGAAAGTATAGTGTTATTGAATTCAATACATTGTTATTGTGTGGAGGGGATCACGATGAAAATTTTGATTGAATATTGGGTCGCAAGTAGTGAAAGTTTGAGAAGTTCTGACATAAATTATTTGGAAATCTATAGGCATATCCTACTTGTACGATATAGCACTAGGTGTGTGTGTGACGTTAAATAAATAAAATAAAACTCCAGGATATTATTCAACATTCACACATTAATTACATTTGATAAGTGACTACCCAAAATTCACTTTTTTGGTGAAAATTTTCTAAATTTCTTTAATGCTTTTATTTTATAGCCCATACATTTAAGATTCCAAAAACACTCTTTTTGTTTGTACAATATTTAGAATCAGTTATAGCATAATCAGTAAACCGGATAGGAAGCTTTCAAAACTGGAAGTAGATCCCTAAACAAAACATTTTTAAGATATTGAACTGAAATTTTCAGAGCATGTTATATTAAGTTCTCTCTGTGTTATGAATAAAAATCTAATCTCTGTGTACATACTTATGTACTTTATTGCTTTTTTATGAAAAAAATTGTTAATTTTTTAAAAAATTGTGTTTTTGCATAAAATTTGGCATGTTCAAAATACTTTAAAAAGTATTGCAAATCTTTTAATTTCTAACACACATAAAGATATTATTCACGTACTGTATAAATATTATTTGAATACATTTATTAAAATTTTGTTCAACTGCAGTTTTTCATTAAAATTTCACTAAAAACGACAATGGTTATAATCTATAAAACTCTCCAGAAAGCAGCAAAATTTTTAAAAAAAGCCCGAATCAGTTAAACATGAAGCTTAAGAGATCTTGACCTATAAATATGTTAAGTTTAAAAAAATGTACGATTAGTAGAAATTTTTTTTATACTGTATTAAAACCTTTAAATGCATTTTATGAGAAACTATGTTTCTCATTTTTTGCTTCATGGTTAAGTTCACTACAAGATTTCTTTTTAAGATATTGAATTGAAATTTTCAGAAAATGTTTTATTTAGTTTTATCTCCAGTATAGACTCTGATCTAATTTCTGTGTATATATTTATGTATTTAATAGCACTCTTTGCGAGAAAATAACATTAGTTTTTTGAAAAATTAAGTTCCTACATAAAAAATGACATATTTCAAAAACTTTCAAAGCTAATACAAATCTTATTGCTCTAATCACAAAAAATGATATTATTTAAGGACTGTATAAATATTATTTGAATATATTAATTAGAATTTTCAATACAAGGTTTACCATAAATATAAATTTTCATTAAAATTTCACTCAAAATTCCCAATATATCCAAAATTATATTTAATTTTGTGGAAATTGTACTTTAATTTCTAGTTTTATGCACCATTTCAAATAAAAAGGTGTTTATTTAGTTAAAAATTTATATGTTTCAAAAAGAGTGCTCCGTACCTTACCTCACATACCTTAATTTTAATGATAAAAATTATTAATTTTATTAAATATTTCCATAGTTATATTTCTCGAATAATCTGTCTTGTATTTTTAAAAAAAATATTTACTAATCCTTTTTTTGTTATAATCTCTCAACCTTTTTCTTAATCCTTGCTTTTTGATTCATAGTTGTAGATGTCTTAAAACAAATAAAAGCTAGAAATTTAGAAATCAATGAATTTATCAAACAAAATGCATATAGTTATAAATGAAAAAATAGGGTTTTCTTATAAATGAAATCAATTCCGATGGTTGAAATCATACATATAATGAGGGGAAATTATGTTCTTCAGAAAACTAGGAATTTAATACGGAATTCTTATAATTTTCTGTATACCATAACGTGTTGATATACAGAATATGTGTGTTAAGAAAATGGTGACAGAAACTTAGCATTGGAATCAAGATACAAGTTTTAAATCACAAAAAAAAAACTAATTTTAAAGAGTATATAATATTAATTTAAATTAACGTTGTGTAATGAGCTAAATTCATGACGGTCCAACGATAAATGCAGCCACGTGTTCGTGTATTCGTTATTGAATTTAAAATTGACAACAGACTTGTACTTGTTCTATTTATAAAATTTAGATGAAATTTCTAATTTAATAATTGGGCAAAGATGTTCATATTAAAAAAAACACCAAATTTTTTTTAAAAAATACGTTATACATATACTTTTGAATCGAGTTAATTTTGTTTACCTATGTGAGTTCTTATTGTTAACAAATAGATACTTTAAAAAAAATTCTGCAAAAAGCAAAAGTTGGCAACAGCAAAGCTCATGAACTGCTTGGTTGGAAACACGTGATAGCAGTTATGTGACTATGAGATTAGACCCTTCCAACTATATAGAACAAAATACAACCTCTGACAATAAAGTTCGGTGAATGATGTCAGGACGGCTGATAATAGTAACACTGGCGAAACAAAACGCTGCACATGCGTAGCGGCAGGTGTTAACCATCTGCTCTCACAGTTGTTCAGTTGAGCGTTATTTGTATTCCGTGCTTGTTTTACAAAGTGCTTGTTTAGTGCATTGACTCTTAACTGAGAACAGGAAAATAAACGAACAAAACATAAATTTACAGTTTTGTTTTAAGCTTGGATAGACACCGACAGAAACTTATTCGATGCTGAAATGTGTTAAAAAAGATCAAAAAATGTCCATGAAGTCTGTGTGCGAGTGGTTCGCTTTTTTTCGAGAAGGTAGGGAAAGCGTTTCTGACAACCCCCGTAGCGAAAGACCGGTGACCTCCATCAATGACGAAAACATTGAGAAAGTGAGTAAATTAATCACAAAAGATCGTCGATTAACTGTGAGCATGATAGCTGGATGATGAATACTGCAAGGTGCATTGAAATTTTGACCCGTTTCATGAAACGTCGACGCAGGGTACGACCCCAGTACGCACAACAAGGTTCATGGTTTTTGTTCACTACAGTACTCGCCTTCACACAACCAGTATTGTTAAACAGTTCCTGGCAAAAAAGGGGGTGGGGCAAATTGAATAAACACTATTCTCGCCAGATCTCATTCCTCCGGACTGTTTTCGTCTCAACTACATTCAAGTGATAAACCGCCAAAGATTTTACGATTTATGGCAACCTATTTTATCTAGAGGAAAAGACAGGCAAGTGAAAAAGAGTTTGATGCTATCCTAAAGAGAGTGGGTTGAATTAGTGGCGTAACGTACGCCCCCGCATCGCGGAGGGACAGGGATATAACGGGCCCAAAGCCTGACTCCCACCAAGTGCCCTTTGTAAAATCCAGCTTTGGTTGAGTCCAAAACTTGACTTTTTAGGGGTTCCCAAATGTTCTCCATTACGCCACTGGGTTGGATTCATTGTGGTCACACGATAGATGTATTCTCGTGTTTTTCGTTGAATTCAAAAACACAATAGACCTTTATTTGCTGTTTATTTGTAAAATTTAAGTACAATCTTAAATTGGATAATTGGATAAAGATGCCTTTGTATTAAGATTCTCCAAAGAGTCTTCCAAAACAAAAAATATGAAATCTTTTAAATAGAGAATGAATTATATTTACCTGTGTGCGTGTTATTAGTGTTTTAAAAATATAAAATTTTTAAAAGGAAGTTTGTGTGAAAATAAAAATTGGCAACAGTGAGTTTCCAGGGAGTTTTCGCGTGTTTTCAGTGTCAACTGGAAGCATGTGATTGCATTTATCATGTGATAATGACGTCGCATGAATTTAGCAGATTGGTAAACACCATCTGGAACGAACAAAATGTAGCCGAAATTTGGCATAAGTCGCCAATGTCATGCAGTTATATGAAAATATTCTTATTTATATTCAGAATTTGATTTTAAAAAAAAGAATATGCTGAATTATCTTTTTTCCTATACCATAAAAGAAAGAACGGTACTTACTTATTAGCGTCACTGCAGTCAAATTGGTGCCACATAAATCACGGCCATTTACCACTATAATCTGAGTGATTGGTATTTTTTCATATAAAACACGTTAGAATCTTTGTAGTTTTGATATCAAGATATGATTCGCGTGGCGCCAATTTTGCTGCTATGACGCTAAATAGAAGTACCGAAAGAACAGGGAAATATAAATGGGAAATTTAATCGTATATCAATAAAGCAAAAAAAAAAAACCGTCACAGCTCAAATTATTTCTAAGAAACGTTATAATTTGTGTTTTAACGGTGAAATTTGAAAATTTTATCAAAACAATAATAACAATGAAATGAATGGTTATTACTATTATTATACAACAAAAAAGGCACTTAGTTATTATACCATCATCCAATTTTGTCAAATCCAAAAACGTCACCAAATGCCGTGACATAGAGCCATTAGTAGAAAATCGTTCCATTGCATGTTTGAACACTATAGTAATAATGATGACACTATTGGATGACATTTTTTGAATTGGTGACGTCTTGAAACTTGGCGAAATTAACTAGAGGTATAATACGCAAATACCAAAAAAATGAAAAATATTTAAACTTTAAAAATTGCTAAAAAACTATAATTCTCAGTCAGCCAGAGGCAGGTGATGAATCGCCAAATGCTGCTTCTTCCTGGAAACGAAATATCGCCAACTGCGACCATTTCTCACAGTTCCCGCATCGTTTTCAATAATAATCCAATAAAATTAACAACACACACACATTAAGTGTTTCTTTTTTTAAAAAATTTTTTGTGGGTCATCGTCAAAAGTGTTCGCTTGCCGAGATTTGGTGTAGGCTATTTGAACAGAACGAAAAAAAAATTTCCCGAGGCAAACGAATATATAATAATGAAATGCCATTGAAAAATACTGTCTTTCATAAAAATAACAGGTTCTTACGTATTATATCAACGACCAATATCGCCAAATCAAAAAAACGTTGCCAAAAGCCGTTATAGCTATTATTATAACTGTTAGTGAATTTGAAAATGCGCTGGAATCGTTTTCCACTGTTGGCAGCATATTGCAATAATTGGCATCGTTTTTCTATTTACCGAATAAGTCGCCGGTAATATATAGCCCCATCATGCATTTTCGGGGCGGAAATAATGCATTTCAGAGTACTTATCTTTTATATGAATAATATTGGCGATACTATCCAAGGAGATACAATCACTACAAACACAATAACAAAACAGAATTTCGTGTGTTTTCTACATGTTATCATGTTTGGCTTCCTGTATATTTTAACCAATAAATGCCCATTTTTATTTGTTTTTTCCCGTGATACTAGGACCATTTAAAATCCAGGGTATAGGTTGATAATTTTAAACCATTAGGTGAACTCTGTTTCCTTGACGAGCGAATCATATAAATTTTTTTTTATTTCTAATAGGCTGCGGATTGGTGTTTTATCATTGCAGACCTAGTACATCCCCCGGGAGCTGGAATCTCTTTTTAGTGCGGCTTCCTATAGGCGGATACCAATCGCCGCAAGTAATTTTAACGCCCAGTTTCCTCCCAAGAGGGAGGCACCTGAGCTCTGACGATGCGAACCTATACTAGGATTTAATTTTGCTGAGAGCACCCAAGCCAAATAGACACTCTAAGGATCTTTTACATGCCGTATAATCATACGACATGGTCGCTGTTGATCTAAAAATATAAATGTATAAATTAATATTGTAAAATCCAATTTATTCTTGGCACTTTCGTATTCTCTTATTAATCACTTTTAGAAATATTTTTATTTTGATTTGATAAAATAATGAAGATGTTCATTTTTCTTAGATCTGCTATTACTAGATCTATTTAAATCTCTTATCAATATATATTAAGTTTTTAGGCAAGTGATGTTCCATTTATCGAAAAATACCTTTCAAATTTTAGGTTGGAGGTTCTTTCTCCTTCTCTCTTCAACAGATATGACTTTTCCAGGACTTGACTGGTATTGACAACTATGCCATTGGACTCAAATGTTTGAATTGTGATGTATCGTCTCCCAAGAATCAACTAATTTATTGCAGAGAGGTTTCTTACCGGATTTCCCATTTTTATCGTCTTTATCTTCATAATCAGTATTTTCAACATCAGAATTTTCTTCATCACTATTTTCTACATCAGAATTTTTTTCGTCAGAAATTTCTTCAGATTCTGCAAAAGCCCTTTCAAAATCTTCTTCTTGTTTCATCATCATATCGTGCTTACGAAGAATTTCCATAGCTTTCCGAATTTCATTTGGAGGAAATTTTTCTGTAGATTCTGCTGAGATGTTCGTTTCGAAAGGACTCGAAGAACTACTTAACTGTGATTCGTACGGAGGAGGAGGGGGAGGCTCCTCTGAGTCGGACTGTATATGCATAATGTAACAAAGGATCAAAAAGATCATTAAAACTAATAATGTCAGGAAACCAACAGCTGCAGATAAAATAAAATCAGGTACCATTTTAGAATACCCTTCAACACAATAAGAAGGCCATCCTGGTTGTTCATCTGAATTATCTCCACAATTGTTAATACCATCACATTTGAATTCTCCCGAAGTACATAAACCTTCAGCACATATAAATTCTGAAGCCACACAGAACTCAGTTTTTTTAGTGACAGTTGCTGTGAAATTAAAGTTTAAAGGTTCTGTTTCGGTTATGATAGCTAAACGCACATCTGGAGAACGGAAGTGACTAGAACTGTTTTTCACCGTTGAAATGGAATTGTACACGCAGAATTCACTCAGAGATCCTTCATTGAAAATTACATGGCTGCCATCATGGCTACAATTAGAAACTGTAACGTTCCCGTCAAACACCACCATGATGTGCGAATGATTAACAGAAGAAATTGTTAGTGCCACTATATCTTTTAAGTTGTGTGCTGATACTCTCACAATCGCCGATGCACCGGGTCCAGTTTCATTAAGTATGACTTTATCTTCAGATTTTACGAATTCAACTACATCCAAGTGTATATAGCACACTACAACTTGGATGCACCATAGTAATTTCAATGTTATCAGTAAATGGTTAGTCAATTTGCTAGTTGACGCCACGATTTATACAAAGTATATAAATTTCAATATTGATTGAAATCAAAATAAAAACTTTGTGAAAAAAAACGAATTCATTCGTTTGATTGCGAACATGCTTGTAATAGTCGATCGACCAAAATGTTTGTTTACTTTTCGTTCACTTATTTTTGGCCGACTCGTAAGCCCACTGAACGCAGCCAATACACACTTTGCAATTTTGAATCATGGCCAGACGACGAAATCGAAATCCGAGTTGGCCCTTCAGGATTCATATAGGATTCCCTCGGCTTCAATATAAATACATTTCAGCCATGAAATTATTTAACGAGTGTTAAGTCTTTGCAAGCCCGATGGTTTTTTTTTTTTAGATGTATGATACTCGAATCATCTGTTACTAAAAAACTATACTAACGTGGTCATTTTTTTTTTTTTTTTTGAGGATGTCGAGTTTACTTTTTAGACGCGAAAACTACTGGATTATAACAAAGAATTTTCGGTACCTACATATTATACCGTTGACCAAATTCACAAACGAAAAGATCTCCATGTCACCAAAATTTCGCCAAGTGCTATCATCCTTAATATTATTGTGTTTAAACGTGCACGGGAACAGTTTCCACTTTTGGCCGTATATCGCGGTTTTGGCGACTTCTGAATAGACGAAATTGTTCAACGATACCGAAGTACCGAATTTTCAAAACTGTTGCCAGATAGAATGCTACAAGTTTTTTAAAAATATTACGGCAAGTAATAAAACTATCTATTTGATTACAGCAGATATATTGGTATGTGATCTTGAACGTGTATATTATTTTTACACTTCTTTTTTTGAATTTTAAAACAACCTAAAATGAAATTATCAGTCGAGTATCGAATATTTCTAACAATCGTGTTAAGTTATTCGTATTAAATTAATCATGTTATTGTAAAAGAATTGAATTTTAAGAGAAATTTGACACACAAAGGTAGCATTGAATATCTTGAACTAAAAATGAATATACAAAAAAAGAATATACTCTCTTTAACGAGGCGTGCGTATGGAAAATAGTAATTTAACTCAGGGGAACAACGATCATTCTATGATCGTCGTTCAGAATTATGAGGCATGAGTAATGTATTTCAAGGTATTTATTTTGATAAATATAAGCAGCCAAATAAGTTCAATAAATTAAACTAGCAATACTAAATAAAAGGAAAATTAATCACGTTCTTTCGTTAGCTTTTACTTATTCATTTAAAAGGATGCACTTTTATTCAAGATGACAGATTTTTTTAAAGTTGATTTGAGCAAAGAAAAGCTTTGAAACTCAATTTGTTTCTCCTTACTTTTATTCGTCTTTTTTTACCTTATAGAAATCTTAATAAAAAACTTCAGGAAGACTGAATCTCTTTTTTATTTGCCATACACTATTCCTTTTTCTCTGAAATTATTCGGCATCAATTCATCCATGGCATGTGTTTAACTCTTCAGATCTCGTTCAGAAAACTCCTTGAATCGAGCTGCAGTTGAGCAGCACTCCTTAATTCTATAATCAAGTTTTCTATTCATTACCACAGAAAAATGTTACTGCTCTATTTTTTTCGTCATTCAATGGTACAGTTATAAGTTAATATAATCACAGCTTTTTTAAATTGGTATTGATATTATACATCAAAATACAATAATCATGTTAAAGAGAAGCTTGAGATCAAGCAACTGAAAACTGGTATGCGTCTTAAAAAAATAAAAACTCTATTATTCGAATTTTAATTGCTGTTGAAAAATTTCAACACTGAAAAAGAATTAATAGTTCATTTTTTTTCTTCTTCGTATACTGTTAATCATTCAATTCCTATTAGCTCAAACTTTCCCTATATATTTATATATCTTGTTCAAATTTTCAATCGTTAATAAAATACTTTCTATTCATCCAATCATGTTCAAATAAATTTTTTTATACTTGTAGTGGATGACACTTGATGTCAATACAGTTTTTTTAAATATTAATTCATTAATTACCGGTTTTCGATGCCAACTTGTTAGTTTTTCATTGAAAAAAGTTGCCGTCGAAAACCGGTTTTTCAGCCAAACTAGCCAAACCGGGTAGGATTTGTTACAACAATGCAGACTCCTTTTTCAATTCCTACTATTAGTTCACTCTCTCCCTATATGTATATATCCTGTTCAAATTTTCAATCGTTAATAAAATACTTTCTATTCATCCTTTAGAAGTAGGAATTCACTTAAAATGTTTTTTTTATTATATTTATTTTATTAGGTAAGAAAATAGTATAGAAAATAATAGCATTTTTTGCTCTAACAAATATTAATGAGGATTTTAAGCACTTCAATATTTCTTTGAATTTTAGCACTCTAATAAACTTTCCTGATGTATTTTATGATTACAAAATTCATTAAAATTTTTTTTAAAAAATAAGATCTTTTAAGCAAAGGCAAACTAGTCCCTTAATTATTAACCCCTGAAACTTATAAATTTAATCAATGGCAACTAAAAGCTTCAACGTACTCCTAAAGTAAAATGTTTCTGAGGAATTTTCGGATTTTTAAAATTTTTTTGAAAATGTATGCGCGTGATTAAAATATTTTAATATTAATAAAGCTATCCACTGAAGAGGAATCATTATTGATACTTTTATTTTATAAATGGAATTCTAGAATCTCAACTTATTTTAACTAAGGTTTTTTTTTTTTTAATTTTTAGATTTGATCATGATCAGAGCTCAAGTGTAGTATAGGAGGGGCCCTTTGGATTTGGCGGTTTTTCTTTGGTTTGGGCGATTTTTATATAGATATTATGGTGAGAAACGAATTCATTCTTGCTTCCGGACACTTATCGCTAAGTGAAGTAGCTTGGCGATCGATTTTGGTCGCCAAAAGAAATTGACATCACCAAGGCTACCCCCCTATACTACACTTTAACCCATGATCACTATTAAAGTACATAAATATATGTATTTTTCTTATGATATTCTACTTCTATTTCTTTCATCATAGGTAAATAAATATCTGAAGACATATTCCAATTTATCAAATTATTATAATCTTTTTATCCATTAACCATTAATAAAGAAAAATAAATATATTGCATAGCTGGAACCTTGATTAAAATTACAGCTGCCATTTACTCTAATGTAATTATTATCAATATTTTTTAAAATAAAATAAAAACAGAATGGCACCCATTTTATGCAAACAGAAAAAAAATCCAGACAATAGAGTACATAAACCTCTTTTACGGGGAGGGGGTGTTCATTTTGAAAAACACATAGATGAAAGGGATAGCATCTATGACGAAAATTAAAAAATTGTTAGTCGATGGAAGGGCGAGTCTTGGAAGGGTTGATCTATAAGCCCTCAAACCACCCTCTTGTGTACGGCGCTGAACAAGAATATTATTCCAAGAACTTCAAAACAATTATCCACCAAATTAAAGCTCTGGATTTTAAGTATATGCAGAATTTTTATTAAAGTATTTTGGGTATAAAGCATTCGAATACTTTTCATTTTGAAAACCGGTACCTTAGTCGTACATTCAGGGCTGTTTTTAATTATCATTTATGTATTTAAATGGATACCATTATCCATGATATTGGTAAAAAAAATTGTCGCCAAAGTCACCACATTCTTCGTCTAACTTACCATGAATTTACAAGTAGAAATTCGCCGCATCCCATACAGTAATGGGTACAGAGAAAGAGAAGGGGAATTAGGTTGCCAGCAACTTAACAAGCCCTTCCAAAGGAGTTGAGATGGCGAAATCAATTCTCGATCGAAGATTCCTTCTTGAAAGCACACTGCTTTCAAACCTTTTTCTTTGAACACAGCTCGCATTAATTAGCGTTTTATGACTCATTATTCGCTCGCCAGCCATTTTTCTTTTCATTTTTTCTCTCTTTTTTTAATGAGCTTTTCGGATAAATAGCTTTCGGTGTTGCTCGTTGCCTATGAATTCAAGTAGGGGATAAGATTTCCCTAGTGAGGGCGCAATAAAATTTGGACACATTCCAAGGAGTGTTTTGGCATCAAAATTCCTGGAACGTTCGGTAAATTCTGAATGATTGGCTTGTAAATACACGCGTGAAGCGTGCCAAATTAACAGCAACAAAAAAAAGTTTAACTGAATGTTCGTTGGGATTTTATGTTTTAAAAATTTATGAAATTCTTCAAAATGTTACGTTTACCGTAAAAATGGGGGCTAATAAATATCTTTTCAACTATTAATTTTATGCTTCTAATTAGTTCAGGTAATATCGAATAAAATAATTCATTTACAAGATTCTCAGATTCCAATTACCATAGCTAATTATTTGCTAACATCAGATGAAATAGTCCATTAAGGAATTAAGAAAAGTATTCACTTCGGGATTTATTTATTTAGACAAATGATTTTATCGGTTATTAAAAAGAAATCACAAAAATGGTTCAAACAAAGTTTCTGTTAAACGTAGAAACCGTATAAGTATGTGCTGTGTATGTTGTTTATATACTATATAACTTTTGGTGTCAGAAAGAACTTTTCTATTCAGAACTGTGCATGGAACGTTTTAAATTTTTGAGTTTATATCTTAGAATGTAGCAATTTTTTTGAGAAAGTAAGTTCGATACACAATTTTTCACATATTAAATCACCGAACTAAAATACCACACACAATGCAAGTTTCAACAATGTCTGCAATTTCGGATGAAGACTGAAAGTGCAGCTTAATATTTTTAAGAGACTAATTTTAAATGATGAAATATACAGAAAATTATATATATATATATATATATACCGGAGCTGTTTTCGAAAATCTTTTACAAAACTATTGTATTTATATTGTTGTCTAAGTGTTCTTTTTTTAGTACATGTCCATGGTAATCTAGCGACCTTCAGCTTCAAAACTCATAACTTGTTTTAAAATTTGAGTAACCAATGGGCTTAAAGAGGTGGGTAAAGATCGGCTTTTTTTCACCCATCATAGTCATGAAAAAAGTCAAAGTATTTATTCGAGCTATATTATTATATTTAAGTAAACTTTAGATATTGATCTTTACATTTATTCAAAAATGGTAAGGAAAAAAATGGCAAGTCTCATAAAAAAATAATCAAACTTGAAAAATTCGTTGCTTTGTTATTTTAAGCGCTTTTTCTAACTTTGATTTTTAAAAAAAAATTGCTAAGCGCTTTAAGCACCACTATATTTTTGGTCTTAAATACTATAATAAAAAGGGTTTTAAACTAGTATTGATTTGTTTTGGTGCATCGAGCGTGTGGATGCGATACGAAACAAAATAGTTTCTCCGTGAATCGGTTAGATTGATCGGCTGGACAAGAAAAAGGGCGACATGGATTTTGTTAAGTGACTCTGATCTTCCAGATTTCCCACGATTAACATGGAAGTAGGTACAATATTTAACTCTTCTGATATATCAGCTTAAGCAAAGCCGATCATACACTCACGAACACCTTAATCAATCGGGACTGTACTCTCTTTACATAAATCGAGAAGATTCCTGAGTTGTTCGACTCCAGTTGAGATCACGACACACAAGTTCAAAAGAATATAACATATGGATAAGAACAGGTATAGGTTATATTCTAAACACCGAATGGTATTGTCAGTGCAAAGTTGGTGCTCGAGTTGTTGGCTGCTGTGCACACATGTTGCATCTGTACTTTGGTACTTAGGATACAGGTGCCCCCATTATCACACTCAGACAAAAACACCAAGTCTTGGATATGCTGATACTTCAAGACGCTGCTACTAGATGATTCATTGACGATTCAGCCAGTGAAAGCAAGAGGGAAATATAGTCGAAGACATTTCTCACAAATAGTGTAGTATTGTTATTTTTTTCCTGTTTTCTATATTTAATAAAATATTTTTTTTAAAAAAAAAACCTAACAATTTCATTTTAACTGAGTATCAGTGTTAAAAAAAAATACATATGAATTTGCCGATGAGCGAAGAAATGCGTACGTAAAATTACGTAAAATTTAAATGTTTAAAGTTTTTAAGCAAACATTTAATTAGTGTTAATAAATATTTTATCATTTTTAACTCCTTCCAATAAAAAGTATAGGTTTCCCCACGTTTTATGAATATTACACAGTCGTTTATACATTTATTCAATGGATTTATTATTACAATTTATTTATTTATATACACTCATGTCCATAAATTAAGGATAATGAAGTTCAGGCAAAGAAAGAGACTGAAGTAAAACAAATTTGACTTATTTCTAAAGTCTATTTATTAAACAAATGGTAAAGAGCAAAAAAGATGCTATATGTTTAACGTAATTAATAAAAATTGCGATTTTTTACACCCTGGAGAAAATTTCAAAAAAGAACCTATTTACAAAAAACAGTATGACATGATTAATATGATGATGGTTAATACGGAGTATGTCTCCCGGACGATGCAATACAGGCCTTACAACGCCTACGCATGCTGAGTATCAAATTATCAATCTGATCTTGGGGAATATTACACCACTCATCAAGCAATGCCCTCCGAAGTTCCGGTAGACAGGTGGGAGGGGGTTGACGGGCTGCAATTCGTCGGCCAAGCATATCCCACACATGCTCTATTGGATTCAAGTCCGGGGAGTATGCAGGCCAATCCATACGGGTGATATCCTCCGATTGAAGGCATTCGTCTACAATGTTTGCACGGTGAGGGCGGGCGTTGTCATCCATAAACAGAAATTCAGCACCCATGGCGCCCCTAAACAAACGTACATGTTGTTCCAGAATGACATCCCGATAGATGTGGCCTGTCATCGTTACACTCTGAACATGCAGGTCAGTTCTGGAACCAAGAATATTTCCTCCCCAAACGAGCCATCCTGCACCACCGTAACGGTGTCGTTCAATGGTGTTCTCTTGGTGGTAACGGGTACCTGGCGCTCTCCATATGAAAGTCCGGCGAGAATCAGACTGCAAACTAAACCTGGACTCGTCGGAAAACATCACACAAGACTAGTGTTGCGGTGTCCACAATGCATGCTCTCTACTCCAGGTTAATCGCAGGCGACAGTGAGTTGCGGTAAGGGGAACACATCTGACAGGCCTGCGAGTATATAGACCAATGTGCCCTAAGCGTCTGTACACGGTCTGCCTTGAAACTGTCGTACCGGTAACTGAAGAAAGCTGACGAGACAGGTCTGATGCTGTGCTCCGTCTGTTTCTTTTGGCAGTAACTGCCAAATACCGGTCTTCATTCGGCGTTGTAACTTGGGGGCGACCTGTGCTGTAACATCTACTCACATTACCATCATCTTGGAACCGTTGCCAAAGCCTGGAGATGACACTCTGGGCGATTCCAAGTTCCTCGGATAATTCCAGATGGTTACGTCCACATTCCAGTCTCCGATAATTCTACCACGTAAAAAATCATCCAAATGCTTCCTTTGTGCCATAACTATGCGGTTATTGCACTGAAAGACTTTTAAAGTGCTTGTGAACAATTTTAATTCTTTGCCACCATTCCTTATATACCCCACTCTTACACTCTCGTCATTGTGACGTACTATGCGCTCCCTCTGGTGGTTTCCTGTAATTTGCATATTCTTCTTCAAGATGTGTGTGATAATTCTACAGGTGAAATTTTTATTTTAGAGTTCAATTTCTGTGTGATTCTGAATTATCCTTAATTTATGGACATGAGTGCATTAACGATTGAAAATTTGAACAAGATAAATATATAAATAAATAGAGAGTGTGAGCTAATAGTAGGAATTGAAAAAGATCCCAGAGTAAATTTTCAGTATTTGCGGGTTGACGAAACTTGAACACTAGAATATTTTGAAGAATAATATATTAGACAGCTTATATTGAAATTTGAAAAATAGAATTTACTTGCAAGAAAAAGCAGCAATTCATTGGAAAATGTTTCATATTTCTTTTACCCAGAAATCGATGCGTAAAAAAGCTTTTCTAAAAATATTTATTTATGATAATAGAGCGTTCCATGAAATAAAGATGCTCCTGATTAGATAATTGTTATAAAAACTTTACACTATTTCTTTTATTTTAGTTACTTTATACACATTTCATAACATAAAACCTTTTCTATTATTCTGTCTTTCTCAGATAAAGCTGATTATCCGCATTGTTATTTTTTGACTACCTGTAACTAATTGAATTGATACTATCTATATGTAGAGAGAAAAAAATGACTCATTCACTCACTCATCAGGAGATCTCCAAAACTATTAAATTTCTACAGACTTGAAATTTGGCATGCATGATTTTGTTGAGTAGAGATCCGTTAAGAACGGGTCTTATAGAAATCGAATCGTAAGAGGAATTGGATGAGGTGTTATAGATAAAAATGTCCATTCTTTTGAACTATTAGACCTACTGACTGGAAATTTGGCAAGCATGTATATTTTGTTGAGTAGATATCAGCTAAAAATGGGGGGGGGGAGCTTGGGATATCGACTCTCTTGAGGGGGGGGGGTTCAGGGACATAAAGCATAACTGTTCTTCTGTTTTATCATTTTAGAAATTCAAATCCTGCCCTTTTTAAATCAAGAAGCAAAGCCATGGGAAACTCTCGCCACTGTGGGTATAATCCCGAGGCACCTGAAGGGAGCCGAGGCTGCTTCCCGCTTTCGCCTAACTACCGGACATGACCTTTTGGGAATATACCTCCACTGGCTTGACCTGGCTGCTGACGAGGCCTGCCCACTCTGCGGCCATGCCATAATGGATGGCGACCACCTTCTCCAATGCACTGGACTCGATGAATACTTGACTGACGACATCGTCAGTTGGTACTGGGAGACTCGGCATCAAATGGTCAAGAAGCCAAGCACGGGCGTTAGATAAATAAATAAATCAAGAAGAGAGGGTGATAAGAATGTTTTAAAATTCAATCGAAAACTTAGTAATAAATTATAGATAAGAATAACTAAAAAAAGACAATATATAGTCATATAACATCATGAAATACTCTGAGAAATGGGCGGCTAATGGCTAGTTTGCATATAAATGTTTCAATTGTTTACTAATTATGAGCTATTCTTCCTCTCATCTTCTCAATAATTTTCTTAAGAAAATAGTTTAAAAAAATGTAATACATTTCAAAATGCTCAGAAGCTTTACTTTCATTTAACACTAAAAGTAAATACTTGCTTATTAATTGGTGTTTATATATTTATTTCATCTATTTTACAAGCAGAAAATGAGTTCTCTACTCGTAAACATAATTGCTATATTAGTGTGATTATACACCATAATCAGAGAAATCGCCATATTTTAGATGGGGTAACTAACTCATGATAAGACAAAGTTAATTTCGGATTTTTAAGAAAATGTGCATTCAAAAAAAAAAATTTTTATCTCACCCATACTGATATATCAAACATATTTATAGGCACGTACATACCTTTATTATTTACATTAATTTCTTAATTTCTTCAATGAACTTTAATTATAAAAAGCTCATAGCATTAAAAAATGATAACGAACTGAAGATTCAATTTTAACTTTAAAACTAAAAAGAAATTTGAAAAAATGGAAAAATTTAGCTAATAAAATTTTTTTGCTGTTAGATATCTTTGAGAGTTGAATTAAAAAAAAAGATGTTTAAAGAACATTAGAACATAACATTATCCAAATAATCAAAGTTTGTTTGAAAAATAGCAACAGAAAATAACAAAACTTTTACATTGCTAGAGTAAAATAAGTTATTTATTTTTCTTAATGAAAACCATTAAATTATTTTCGAGTCAAGAACTTTCTCACAGATGTAATTATAAAAATAAATTATAAAATAAAGTTCAAAAATAAAAAAAAATGTAGCATTATCTCACAGAAATTGCTCTTTATGAGAGTGGAATAATTTTAGATACTTATTCTATAACTTAAATCTTGATTTGTTTTTGAAGAATCTGGAAATTATCAGTTTGAAATACTTTTAAAATTATTAAGAAATTTTATTCAAAATTTGAAACATTTTATATTTTGTTTAAGGGGACACATACCCTATACACCTTTTTTCATTTATATATTTATATTAAATATTTACATAACCCTATTTTAACACACACAAAATATACATTTCAGAAGAACAACACGATTTTTAAACAAACATTTATTTTAAAATTAAAGTTTTTAGTTATTAACATTCTTAAAATTTTTCGCGTTGGACACTATAAAAACATCTACATCTAACTTTGTGGATTTTTCAAAAAATAATTATCCATATAAATCCTTATTCCTTGCACAAAATTATGAAACATATACAGAACAACCAGAAAAAGTTTCAAAAGTTTTAAAACGTTGTGTTTTATATTAACTTTACATTGAAAAAGTTTTAAAACTTCTTATTGAAGCCACATTTTAAATACACAATTATCTTGAAAATAAAATTTTGTTTAAAAAAACATTTAAAATCTGCAAAAATTACAGACGCTACATGTTCTGGTTTTCACTTCGAAAAAAAAGTTAAAAAGTAACGTTCCGTTGCTAAAAAAAGAGTTAAATAACTGGCTAAATAACTAGCTAGAGGTACGAAGTTTTGTACACATATTTAGAAAAGTCACACAATTAAATTGAGGTAATAAAAGATTATTGATATTTTGGTCATTTTTAGGGTAATGTGTATAATAATTTATACAAAAAAACAGCTGTATAAATTAATTCAAACTTCTTTACAAGAGACAAAAAATAAATGTTTGAATTTTTTTTTATAAGAAGCTTTGTTTTTTTACTGCACATAAAAGGTTTTATAAAAATCTGAAACAAATACACTTTCAACGTAAGAGATATAATTTTTAAAAAAATTCTCATTTAAATTTCAAAATTTTGAAATATTTCTGTTCTTAGATTGTATTAGTTAAAAGCGGGTATTTTTTTAAAAATAAAAATTGGCAGAAGTTTAAGGATTTATCCTTGATTATATAATAATAGATTGAATATACAAACATCTATACTGGTTTGTTGATGCTTACAAGTAAGATATTACCTTGCAAAGAAATCGATTTTGTATCAAGATATCAGACAAATAATCGATTAATACTCCCCGGGGAATCAGAACTCCTCATGGGGAGGAGTAATAAGACAATTAACCTATTATGCTTACGAACGGATAATTTCATAGATTTATTCTGATAATTACGAGAAATAAATTCGGTGAACATTTGCAAGAAAATAAGACGTACAATCCATATATATTGAGCTCTTCGCAAAGTAACATAACATTAATAATTTAAAGTTATTAAAGTTAGATCAGCTGCCATCATGCAATAATCGATGTAAGAATCTTTTGAGTAGTCAAGAAATGATAAAAAAAAGGAAAAAAGAATTTAACAGAGACGACATAATCATGTGAAAAAAATGATCATTTTTTCACATAAATCATGTGAAAAAAAACTGTATTGAGTTGATGTATATATCTTATCTAATAACTCAAACATTCATGTTTAAGAATATAGTCTATTTCCGGAAATGAAACATTTATTCATAAATTTTAAAAGCCTTAGAACGATTTTCATTGCATTGATTACCAATTTGATTCTAAAAAACACTTAGGGGTTTTGCCAGTGTAGTTATAGAACGTGGAAAGTATAAATGCAATAACACAAAAAATGACTAGATAGTTCCGGTTTAATTTTGCTTGACTCACAATTAACATACAAAACCAATAATGCTTTGTAGCATACTGAATAAATGAATAAAGAGCAAGGGTGAATTGTAACATAAAAGAATGAAAACAAAAAGTAATAATTTACATCGTGTATTAAATAATAATATGTGTAGCCCTCCGTATATAAATACTTTTGTGTCCAAAATATAATCTAGCTATGTAAACAACTTTAATGAAGTTTAATGACGATTCGATTATAGACTTGGGATATATATATATATATATTTGTATCATCAAATCCTTTTGTTGCAATATAAAAATAAATCAATTTATTCTTTTATACATCTATTTACATAAATATATGTTATAATTCCCTAACATTTTCTCTCAGGGGATTTTATTGTATTTCATAATGGTTTTGAGTCCACATTATGAATTAGACACCACATGATAATTAATTCTTAGTTTACCTACCTAACGGGAAATAGCCACAACTTTATCGACTAAATAACTGCCTCGTCCATGTTTTTAAGAACAAGATGATGCAATATTGCATCATCCACATATTCTGACTAATCACAAGTCTTAACCGAAAATCAAGTGGTTCTAAAAGCTTTCGGTTGGCGTAACCAATAAAAACTGAGATCTCCACAACGGAAAAAAGAACGCTTTTGTTCCTTATATTCCTTGTACGCGTTTTTATTAATCGTGATCATCAATAAAACGTGGACTGCAACATTCAATGACTGCAACGTTAACACTAGAAGGACTGAAACTTAGTATATACCTATATAGCCAAAAAGCAGTCAAAATGACTGCATTGTGAAAAAATAACTAATGTGTAAAAAATTTGTTTAAAATTAATTTTTAATATTTTTTATATTATTTACAGTCATATAAAGAGTTATTAGTAAATATTAACAATAAAGAAATTTACTTCAATTGGAAAAAAATTTACTCTAAAAAATTCTAAGAAATTGTGTTATTATATACATAATTGTTTTTCTAATTGAAATTAAAAAGCAGTCAAAATGACTTCCTTGGGCAATCTAGTGTTAATTGATTCCACCCGACAAAATATCCTCTCATTAACATACATGTATATATATATATATATATATTAGCTGACCCGGCACACAAACGTTGTTTTGCCATATAAATTATTTCTAGTGAATATTTTGGTAGTCAAATAAAAAAATAAATTAAAAATAAAAAAACTTTTTTAAGAACAAGCTTTTATTTAAACGCTCTAAAAAGAATAAAATAAACTTTTCCTTCAAAACTTATTTTACTGTCAACTTATAACGTCATTACACAATTTATATGATATAAAAGCTTGTCGCGAGATTACTTGTTTATCTACACAGGTAAATCTCGCGACAAGCTTTTATATCATATAAATTGTGTAATGACGTTATAAGTTGACAGTAAAATAAGTTTTGAACGAAAAATTTATTTTATTCTTTTTAGAGCGTTTAAATAAAAGCTTGTTCTTAAAAAAGTTTTTTTATTTTTAATTTATTTTTTACTTTTTAGTCATCGCTGGACAGGTTTCTCAGCCTGTTCAACTCATTCAACGCTGGTCTACCATACCTGATTTAGCTGAATCAATTCTCGCAAAAAAAGTATTAGACGAAAAACACAATTTTTTTTAATCCGTAATTTTGTCAATCTTCGTGCAGATCTTGGGTAATATTGTTCTACACACGAAAATAAGGTTTCGTGAAATTATCTTAATAAATGACGAAGTTATTAAATGTTTAATTAAAATTTTGACTATTTTTTGAAAAATCTTAAAGAATCTATTATTTATTTGAAATATTTTGAAGGTAAGGGATATATTTCTCTAACATATTAGAATAAAAATCTAGTTATTTATTAAAAAACTTCAAAAGGCATTTAAATATTTGTATTAATCAATAAAATGTTTAAAATTCAAAACGCATGTTGTAATCAAAAAAGAAAGTTTTATCAACTAATGATAATATTTTGCTGGACATTGGATATCTTCTACGTAAGAATCTATTTTTTTAATTGCTCAGGTCATCTTTAGAAACTTGATTTTGAAAAAATAATTAACCATCGTATTAGTTTTATACGGTCAAACCTCCATGTAACGAACCTCTATTTTGGAAATTTCTCTATTTTAAGAACTTTTTCCTGGACCCAAGCACATATTACTCTTTTCTTCGTAAAATAACTCCAAATAGCGAAGTGCATTTCCTATTTAACGAAATTTTTCTTCTCAGATTCGATTTTTTTTTCTCTCCTTATTTTTAAAATCTCCTTATTTGCAAATTATTCTCTTTTGGCACATTTTATGGATATCAATAACCATGATCTGGTTTTACAATGTACCTAACTCATTTAGAGAAACAAAATTGCCGTAATTTTTCAAACAAAAAAAACTCAAATAAAATTAACAGATTCTATCTGTAATTAAATTTAAGGACACATGTCGTATTGTGTGTTTAGATTACTCGTGATAAAACGAGGTATATTTAAATTACTTGTAGGCTTAAAATTAGAAAATTTCTTTAAAAAATTCATTTATTTTAATATAAAATTATTTTTTTAATTGAAAATACATTGCATTTCTGGATAATATTTTTCGCTTATTGTTTTCCTAGCGGATTCCTTTTTAATGGGTAAGATATATAAAAAAAATGATCCTACTGATTCTGTAATTATTTTTTGTCTGAGTTTCATAGATTAAAGTTAGATAAATTTTTTAAAAGAATTTCTACAATACTCCATCTCAGTTTAACTTGGCAGCGTTGAGAAAGGTATACAATGTACCAATCTACTTGAAAAATAGCTCGACTTTTTTTGTTTTGAATTTAAATTCAAGAAAATAGATAGAATTTTGTAAAAAAATTGCATACGTTGTAGAAATGAGATTATTTTTACGTTGTAGAAATGTAATTATTTTTTAGACAAAGTTAATAAATACAGTCAATAGCGCAACGTTATGAAATTTTAGTTTGGCTGAAAACCGATTTTCGACGCCAACTTTTGTCATTGTTGTAAAAATAACATTATTACAACAATGCAGATATATCAAAGTTGGCGCCCAAAACTAGTTTAATGTTTTTAATTAATATCTTTTTAATTAATTGCAATATCGGAATATAAATGGTCAAAACATGCATTGTCATCCAAACTAAACGTGTGTACAAAATTTCAGCTCAATAGGAAGAAGATATCAGTTTCAAAATTGAGTTGCAAGATTCCACCCGAACAAATTACATACATACATACATACATACATACATACATTGTAAGTTAAATAAAAGCTTGTAAAAATAACTAACTCATTGTAAGTGTGTGGAGATATGGCATATGACTGAAAGAGGAATGGAGCGCTGTGATCGATGACGGAATATAAAAGTAACAAAACACCAAACATTCATTTTTTGAATTCTTTATATATATATATATACTTTTATTATTTTAACTAATAAATTTCAAATTACATCTCTATCACAAATTGTGACAATTAAAAAAATAACATTATCAGTCTCTTAGTGCAATGGAATTTACGATACTTTTTGTGGGTCCATCTTTAGCCAACACAAACAAACTAGATGGTTTACCCACGCGAGAACATGTCAGGTATAATGGTCCGTGTGAAAAACACGATGTGCCCAAATCTAAGCCAAAACAGACTTCGTTTAACCGTGAGACTTATTGATTGTCATTGCGAATGCCAACTAATTGGAAATTTAATCCGTTTGAATTCAATTGGCACATCTGTGGGAATAATGGAGATCCATGGTAATAATACATCTTCTTAGAACTTGTCATTCAAAATGCGAGCTTCGACAACGTTTTCAATCAATTTTTTCACGACTATTCGCGTGCCATTGCACAGTCGGGGTGGGTTCAAATTACGAAGCAAAATAACCGGAGATCCACGCGCACTGAGTATTACAGTTTTATTAATTACGTTTAATAATAAAAAAACTAATAAATATTAAGTAAGAACTCATAAATGTCTGAAAATATTCAGAAATAGTTTATACAGGAAACACAATATTTGTTGTTTTCGGGAGTTCGTGACATGTGTTGAAAACTATAGAATTATATGAGATCACTTAATTAACAGAACGTGAGAACTATCTTGAGCAAAATAGGAATAAATAATTATAACACTGCAAATGGAGTATCACATTTAGTATAAGAATATACTTAATGTGAGAGTTGCACCGAGAAAGTAAATTGATAAGTATAAGCGTCACTGCTACGATTGATGCGCAATTAATGATAATGGCTGAAAACGGTTTAGGCCCTAAACTTGAGTGAGAGAAAGCTTATCATCTGAGAAAGACAGGAGACCGGCTTCTTTCTCGTTCCAACTCTGTGCGGTTTACGGGGTGAGAAGTGACACCGATAGATGCCTGGCGGGGATAACTGATCGAGTGGTAACTGATAAATTATCGAACGCCAAGCGTAGAAAATTTATTAAAGTACTAATATCGCTATCAAAAATAGGGTTTGGTGGTAGAAAAGTAAAAATTTAGGGTTGTATGTATTTTTTAATGTCGAATCACAAAAAAAATTTTAAAAAAAAAGAAACGAGTCTTACAGTAGTCGCATATGATGTATAACATCTGACTTGTTATGGTAAATACGCAATAGTGACTTTAATCCTGAAAGAAATGAATAGGCTATGACTGGAAATAATTTTCTATCGAATAATTATATTTTTAATGAAATTTTTATTTAATAACACAAGGAGTAATGCAGTTTTTTAACAAAAATATTTATTCTTGTTTAATTTGGGGAAGAGCGGAGACAATAGATTTATGAAAACTAAAATATGACACGTATACTTGGGATTTCAAAGTATTTAAAAATCGTTGAAAAACAGTGTCAATAACAGTACCACTGTTAGTTTTCTATTTGTGTTCATTTCGAGCTTGAGTTCATCTTTCAGAAAAGCTATGAGCGGCTCAGCTTCTGGCAAACTAAAAACGCTAAAATCACCACTCAAAATCATGGGAAGTGAGTGATAGTTCTTTTTAAAGAGCAGAACCACCTTCGGTATACGGTAAAAGTACAAAATGCAGGAAATCTTTAATTTTTTTAACTATTTGATTCGGAGAAATGTATGCGGCCACCAAAATGACAAGACTTGCTGGTATATGCGGTAGGCGGGTGTCTTAATTGCTACTACAGTTGGACCCCCAGACGAGGGTAGCGAAGAGACACCGCCAAGCGCATGCTTAAAAATTAGAAATATTAGGAGAGGAAAAATTAGGAATATATACGCTCAGGAGAGCTCTTCCAAAGGAGGGTATATTTCTTTCACTGCCTCTAAAAAGGCAGTGAATAGGTCATTCGGATTGCTGGGTTGCTTCATCTTTCTCCACATGTACTCCGCAAGGTAAGAATCAAATTGATCCTTACACCTGCGGGTTCCAGGCAGAGATTTTTTAATGGCGCTCCACGAACCCTCGATGGAGTTCGTGTGAGCGTCCGTTTCTGGATCCTTAAAATGCAACGTATGAATGACTGAAAGATGAAGGAAACCTTCATCTTCTAGGCAATTATAAGCTTTCCAACAATCCGATATGATGGTAGTACCCCCCTTTATGTTGCTCTTGATGGATTGTAGAAGAGTATCCTTCGACCTATCCTGAACCACATGAAAAAAACATTTATTCGAAGATCTTTCAATTCCTCCAAACACCCAGGTTCCATTCACTCGTTTGCCTCTGTTGTGTACTTCCTTTTACCAAACATACTCTCGTCAATTTCTACAATCACACATGGACCTCCAAACATCGAACAGTCATACACACACATTTCCATGCATACTTCTCTACAAAAACTCATCCAATCCGTGACTGTTTTCTTTGAAACTTTTATTTCTAAAGAAATGAAGTCACGGTTGGCCTTTCGCACCCACATATTCGTTAATTTTAGAGTGTCAAGCATACTGAGCTTACTCTCATCCAACCAGCTATTCTTCCTTACAGATCTCTTCATGCGATGTGCATTCGCTCCTTTCTTTCGGCATTCCCAAATATATCCATCACTTGAATTCATTTTCACCAAATGCATAGCTTTCTTGCAAACAGAACATTCAGCACTGGCAGCAATCAATCCTTTCTTCATGCACCACTGTATCACAGTCAATTTACCTTTTTGTTCCAAATAAAAAACAAAAACAAAAAAAAAACGCAAATCATATCTTTCTGACATATTCTTCAGGATAAATCGAAGGAAAATAAAAGAAATCAAGAAAATGGAATATAAAAAATGGCTTGAAGCGTAAGGTTTCTAATATGGATACTTTAATCCAATAAAATGAAAAATAAATAAAAGATAGAATTTTTAATTTGAAAATCGTCTGCTCGTGTTGAAATTATCCGCAATTTTATTAATTAACCAATAGCAATTTTTTAAATGCAACACGTGACCTTATTTGCATAAGACGACAAATCAAAAATCAAGGGTTACCAAATGAAACAGCACGCCAGAATGAATTCATTATCTCACCATGAAATTTCGATAAAAATCGCCAAATCCAAAGGGCCCTCCCCCTATACTACACTTGGGCGTAAAGATATGTACAAAAAATGGGGGGGAGGGACTTTTCACTCGCATAATTTGGTGATTTTTGATTTGTTATAGACACCTATTTTGATATTGTAACCTATGAACAGAGTGATTTGGATGGTGGAACCGAGAAAAGTCACACATCTGGCGCGAAACCGATTTTCGACGCCAAGCGAAGTAAACACATACAGCGGTAAGACAATTACGCGTTTTAAGGTTTTTAATTAATATCTTTTCAACTAATTGCAATATTGGAATGAAAAATAGTTTACGTCCCATTCTCAGACCTACTGAATATACGCACAAAATTTCATAAGAATCGGTCACGTCGTTTTGGAGGAGTTTGGTTTCAAACACTGTGACAGGAGAATTTTACATATTAGATTATGTGGTTAGTTTTTTTTCCAGCTAACATTTACAGAAGTACAGTGAAAATCACTTAACACGAAACTGAAGTGACCGTTTTTAGTGTTAAAAGAATTTCGTGTTAAAGCATATTGCAAAAAAAAATTATATATTAATAAAATTAAGTTTATTAGAGTTTATTTTATTTACATAGATATGTATATACGCATATATTTAATGAAAAAATTAATGAAACAAAAACATTCACACAAGAACTTAAAGAAATTTAATACAAATTTTTTAAGTTTTTTGAAAAATAAAACATTTATTGAATTTTTGGAAAGTAATCTGATATTTTTCTTTGCATTGTTTATTTTTAGAATCAAATTGTCAAATTGTTCGATGGCGTCCATTTTGTTGTTTATTTCACCATTCGAATGTGCGTCTATATCATAGATTCCCAACCTTTTTTGAACTGGCGCCCCCTTTTCTAGTAAATATTTCTCGATAACGCCCCCTCCCACTCTAGAGAAATACGAGTGTACATAATACATGGTGAAAACAAGAGTTAAGTTTTAAAAAGTATCCTATTAATAATAGAAAATATTATTTTAATTTTTCTAAAGCCCCAATTTTTTTACTTGCGAATCTGAAATAGCTATTGCCACATATATATTTAAATGTGTAACACTATACATTTTAGTCATGGATAGGATATTGTTGAAATTCAAACGCGCGGTATTGAATTTCTTCATTTAAAACAGTGGGATAATAGTTTTAGCTTACCTGTTATAAAGACAGATAGGGATTTTTATGGTAAAAAGTAATTTATAATAAACTATTGCTTTCAAAATAAATATAAATTGATAGTTTCAGCCTTTAAAGAATCACGTTAATTCTTGGTTAACATATTTAGTTATGTTTCGTGGATAATATACGTAATGGAATGCAGTGGACAAAACATTTTTCCTATTGCCACAGACAAAGACAATACGTGCACTACGGAAATTAAAATCCACTATATTATTCACTTTAATGTAGGTCTGAATGTAATAAAATCTTTAAGTTTTTCATCCACTTCCCGAACTACCGAAATATATGAATTTTCGTACATGTGATATAGAAATAATTTAAATTCATACAATCAACATAAAGTAAACAGTATTAAAGTTTACTTTTGTTAGTAAATAATGAGCGTGTATTATTTTAGTCTTTTTTAGACTATACTTGGTTAATCTCCTCAAGCTCATTCGTGCCATCTCAACGCCCCCTAATTTTATCTGAGTCTTTTACTGCCCCCCTGAAAGCCTCAAACGCCCACAAGGGGGCGTTATCGCCCACGTTGAGAACCAATGGTCTATATAAATGAGCATCCCTTAATGACGTTCCTCATGATGTCGGAGCAGGAGCTACATTATTCATTTCATTTTTATCGTTAGAATCTGCATTAATAATATTTTTTGAGCTTTGAACAAACTCCAAAGTCTTTGTCTGCCATAATTGAGGGTGTAAACACATGATCATCACCTACTTCAATGAATTCTTTCGATGATGCAATAGGGACAGTCCAAATCGGCTGGTGTTTTCCGTATTTTGTTCATTCCCAGAAAAGAAATCTTTTCGTATTAAGCCATTTTCGTTTCGTATTAAGAGACAAAATGCATTAAAATACATTGTAGTTTGTCGAGACTGTTGTATCATTTCGTGTTAATCGATATTTCATCTTAAGCATTTTCGCGTTAAACGTATTTTACTGTATTTCAGGAGAAATACAGTGAAGATTTTCAAAAATTGTTTGAAATATTTTTATACAAGGATATCTGAAAAAAAGTGTGTTCACTTGTTACTAAATTACTTTAGATTTTCGAATGTATCGATTTTTGTTCAAAAATATATTTAAATTTATTTAAGCGCTATATTTGTTGTATGAAGATTATATTTTCAATTAGATAAAAAAAAGAGGACGAAACAACACATTCAATTATGAATTGAAAAGAAAGTTATTGATTTGTGTAAGTTATTGATTTCCTTATATTAAATTTTCTATCCGAAAACAAGTCCAGACAGAACATTTCATGAATAAAAGTTGAAGGAATTTTTTGAAAATACTCTCGATTGTTTCTGATAATTTTAAAGTCATATTATAATGATATTTAGCTTTAGTTATATTCAAAAAGATGGTTGGATCTTCTTTTAGAGCACTTCTCATCACCAGTTAATTTTTGTTGCCAAATTGAGAGATAAGTTTGCTAAGCTTGTTACCATTCTTTTTATGCTCAAAACTAATAACCGATTATTCCGTTATTTCTGAACCTACTTGGCGCCATTTTGGCATGATTTCAAAAATCGTCGCCAATCAGTGCATCAAAGTAGGATTTTACACAAAAATATTTATGAAGTTTCTTATAACTGAATGAAAGTTTTTCACAAAAAAGATTGAAGAATTCAGCATGCTATGTGAAATGCGAAAACGCTTTTGCAATCACTGCGTAGCATTAAAGGTAAATTTTGCTAAGATTGCTTATTTTTTTATCATTTCAAAACGCTAAAGCATTTTTGTTGATTATTTTTAAAATATTATTTCAAATTTTCATTTGCTTATGACAATACGTTGAAAAGTTTGTAAAGTAATTAATGCATTTGACTACCCTAAAATTGTGAATTTTGCCAAAAATCGACAAATGTTTTTAATGATTTTATTTTATAGGCCCATCTTATTAGCTTTATAAAAATACCAAGTTTATTATTTTCTGTTCAATGGAACAATAACTACAAGTGTTTTAGTAAAAGCAGATGACATTACTTTAAGAAAGATGTCATACATTAAAATGAGTTTTTTACTCGAAATATGTTTTTTTAAATACTCAAATGGGGCCAGCGATTGCTAAAACAATTTTGAAAATAATTAACTGAAAATATTTGTGTATGTTCTGTATACTAGTAGAAGTGTTTTACCCTTCAGATTTATCAATCACTGTTTTGTTACAAAATTTACAGTCTCTTATGTTAATATAATCAGTGTTTTTTAAAAGGAATTTCATATAATAACTAAGATAAAGTGCTCTAGTTTTTGTAAAGATGAAAATATCTTTATCCTGAAAATCTTTTCAAAAATGAATAACATAGCAACACATCAGAATTGAAAAATTGAAAATTTGTTCATAAACTTTTGGTACAGAATGAACCGCGTTTATGTTATTTTTTGTGAATTTTTACCAACTTTTTCCCATTTTATTAATAATGATTTCTTTTTCTCTTCGTAATTTTAGTATATTTTTCTTAAATTGTACTAAACAAATCTAAAAACAACAAAAAAATCCCCATATCTCCATTTATTTTTTTAAAAATTTTTGCAAGTAGTCGGATACCTTAATACAGCGAAACGGGAGAAGCTGTAATAGCTTCAAAATTTCAATGAAATCCAAATGTTACATTTCATCACTATTTTTTTTTAAAAAAAATCTGTAGTTTAATTTTTAAATATGAAAGGAGAAAATTAATATATATAACAATTTGCAGTAACATTGTAAAAAATAGGTTTATTTAAATGTTCAAAAAATAATGACAATAGAATAAAATGTACAAATAAGAAGATAAAAAATTCGAAATCAAAAATGTCTAACAGCTTTGGAAGATTGCTAAACTATAGATTAAAGTTTCACAATATAATTCTTACATTAAAACTATCTTTCTTTTTTTGTAAAAAAATTGTTTCACAACATGTATACAAGAGGACTCAATAATTCTCAAAAATTAAATATATAGTATAAAAACAGACATATATCTGTTATAATATATCTATGTAAACCAGATAAAAGGTTTTCCAAGCCTTAATTAAAAACACTGGAAACTTCATACAGTCATTTATATTCCTGTTCTTTTTCCTTTCGGCAAAAGAATTCTTGAATGTCATTTATTTAAGTCGAGTTCGCCTTCATTATTAAACGTTTTGGTGCTTTCATTGTCATACAGTTGCAACATAATTCACATAATTGGTGTACTACTTGAGTTTATTTTCTGCCTTTTTCAGAAACTGAATGTATTGCAAAATAACCTCCCTAAGATTTATTATAAATAGGCTAACGTTCATTATTTCATACATTAGGAACTGTTATACTATTATTATTAGCATTTTTATTGTTACATTAGCGTGTTATTAAATGAGTATGATTAAAGTTTTACGAAAGTCACTAGGCAGTTAAGTCTTACTTAAAAAATGATCAGTAGGCAAAAAACAAAAAGGCAAATATACATTAGCTTTAGAAGTATAATGTAAAAACTATATGATAATTTTGTGCAAAAAATTGTAATAAATTGATGAATAATTATTCATACTTATTTCCATTTTAAGCGAAGGAATTATATATATATTGCAGATGGCACTATAGATATAATTAGCTTCGGTTCACAGTTTTACACCACAAAGCAAAGCTATTCATATATTGACTGTGCTTCTGTATTATTACTTTATGTATATAAAAAAAAATCTTTTGTTAAGTTAATATTGAAATTATGTTTGCTTTTTGAGTGTATCTTTTTTGAAACTTTGACCCTTTATACAAGGGTCATTGTTTTTGGTTAATGTATCCGACTACCCTAAAATTGTGAATTTTGCCAAAGTTGGTCAAGTTTTTTCTATGATTTTATTTTATAGGCCATCTTATTAGCTTTACAAAAATACCAAGTTTATTATTTTCCATTCACTAGAACAAAAACTACAAGTGTTTTAGCAAAAGCAAATTCCATTACTTTAAGCAAGATGTACTTTAAAATGCGTTTTACTCGAAATGTGTTTTTTTTAATACTCAAACGGAGCCAGTGTGATTGCTAAAAAGGTTTTGAAAATAATTAACTGAAATTTTTTTGTATATGTTCTGTATAATAGTAGAAGTGTTTTAACCTTCAGATTTATTAATGACTGTTTTATTACAAAATTTACAGCCCCTTATATGAATATAATCACTGTTTTTTTAAGCAATTTCATATAATAACCGAGATAAAGTGCTCTAGTTTTTGTAAAAAATAAAATATTTCTTATCCTGAAGGTCATTTTAAAAATGAATAATATAGCAACACATCAGAACTGAAAAATTGAAAATCTGTTCATAATTGTTTGGTACCGAATAAGCCGCGTTTATGTTACTTTTTATGTTAACGCGCTTTTTGTGAACTTTTACCCATTTTGGTAATAATAATTTCTTTTTCTATTCTTAATTTTAGCATATTTTTCTTAAAATGTACTAAAAAAACCTAAAAACAACAAAAAAAATCCCCATATCTCGATTTTTTTAAAATTAAGTTGTCGCAAATAGTCGGATACCTTAAACTGTTTACAGTGGCGTAACGGAGAATATTAGGGTAACCCTGCAAAATCAGGTTTTGGGCCCCAAGTTGGATCTTGCAAAGGATTGCAAAACTGTAACAAAACATAGGGTTTGTGCCCCTTGATTCCTTGCCACCCCCCTCACGATTGGGGGTGTACGTTACGCCATTGATTGTTTAGTAGTTTAATGTATGAGTAAACGTGCAACAGTTAGGCTTAAGTATCTTTCAATATTGGTTTATTTTCTACAATTTTTCATGTACTATTCTGGATAAATTTTCTACTGAAAGGGGAAGGTTAGTATCCCGAAAAGCAAGCTTAACCCTACTTCACCACCCTAAGTCGGTTACAGCTTTAGAACACATAATAATTTTCCATTTTGATCAACTGACTTTATATTGGTATACATATTGGTTTGCTGTTCGTGGTTTTCGA
Organism: Trichonephila clavata; assembly: GCA_019973975.1. NCBI lineage: Eukaryota > Metazoa > Arthropoda > Arachnida > Araneae > Nephilidae > Trichonephila > Trichonephila clavata. The sequence goes on from BMAO01004916.1 coordinate 143,452, forward strand.
TTTTGGAATTTTTCATTTCTCAGTTATGTAGGGTAATTATTATGCATATGTTATATATATATATAAAGGAGAGTAAATATTTTCTTAAAGTTCTTTAAGTAAGCACAACTGTAAATATAATTTAAATTTGATTACATACATTTAAGTATAATTTACGTAATGAGTAACATTAATAAAATTTAAAATTATTTATTCCTTTGCTCTTTGAAAAATGGATTTATTTTAGCACTTAATACAATCTAAGTTAATTTTGGAGTTAATAATTTGCTAGGTGAGTTTTACATTAGAAATTGAACTTTTGAGTTTTAAATTTTAAAAATTAGTTAACTAAATTGAAATTTTTAAGTGTCAAGCTCTATTTTATTTTGTCGCAGATCCATCTAATACAAAAATTACAGTTAAATATTACATTTATAAGAGGAGTCATATCAACAAACGAGATTTATTATAAATACAATTCGCAAAAAATTCTAATGTTTCTTTCAAAAATATTTTAAATATTCGTATTTGTATGTTGAAAACGTATTTGCGTTTGAATGCAATACTTAATGAAACAATCGATGAAATATTTCTAGCAAACTGTATTTAAATTTTGTTTATGTGTCGTACTTTGTACATATTTGCCTTCAAAATCAAATGAATACTAATGAAATGTTTATTTACTCTGTTGAGTTTACGGTTTTTTCTGTTTTTTGTATGTAATGTTTGTATATTCATTCATGAAAAGAACATGTTTGTGGAACTAATTTTTATTTTACTCAAAAAGCTGTCGATTTAGTTAATATAGTAGATTTTCCTAATTCACTTAAATTCATTATAAGAAGTCAAAGTAATTATTATTAAAATAACTTTTTATACTAACTTCAATTTAAAACAATAATTATAGGTCAATAAAAATAAAACGTAATATTTTTGAACTGAGTGTTTAAGTGATTACTAACATTTCACTTTGAAGCAACAGGAAATCTATTGGTGACGGACCTCTTAAATTTTGGAGTATTAAGTGCTTATAATTTACAATTCACTATTAGTTAATAGTTCCTTTAAATTTATAGACTTTAAAAAATCAATAGAGAGATGTTAAAAATGGTGAATAACCTATATTTTCGAAATTATCTGTGTTTTTCAATTCCTACTATATATATATTAACTCACTCTCTCTATATATATTTATCTTGTTCAAATTTTCAATCGTTAATAAATAACTTTCTATTCATCCAATCAAGCTCAAATAATAATTTTTTTTAAACTTGTACTGGATGACACTTGATGTTAGTATAGTTTTTTCAAATATTAATTCATTAAATAAATCAAAATTAAATTAATAATCACCGGTTTTCAACGGCAACTTAGATTTATTTCATTGTTGTAACAATATAACTGTTAAAACAATGACAAAAATTGGGGTCGAAAACCGATTTTTCAGCCAAACTAGCCAAGCCGGGTGTGCATTTTTACAACAATGCAGACAAATCATGCTCTTTTTTTCAATTCATACTGTTTTTTCACTCCCTCCCTATATTATATATGTCTTGTTCAAACTTTCGATCGTTAATAAAATATTTTCTATTCATCCATTCAAAGTAGGAATCGACTTAAAATTTTTTTTATATTACTTGTTTCTTCATTAAGTTTTAAAAATAATTATTTTTTAAAGAAAAAGAAAATTTTAAAATTAATTGAATTCAGTGGCAGCAAGCATCAGTTTTCAGTTTTAAAAAAAACACGATAATGTTCACTAAAGATACACTAAAAGTTTCATTAAATTGCGGTGTAAACTTTTTACCATAAGAATAAATCTCAACATCGTCTTTCTGAACGACATGATTTATATTATGGCTTCTATTCCATAATTTCAACATCTAAATCACCTTACTTTTAGAATAAAATAATTTATCAGGATTATTTCTTAAGCAAACAGATCTTGCGTATTAGCAAAATCAGATTATAGGATTAACTCAGATACTATGTGTCCAACCTATAAGCAGAACTTTTCGCGCGAATTATTGCAACTAAAATATAAATTTCTAGCTGTTATTATTTTCACATAAAGTACTTACTCAATGCTACAATGAATTTTGTATTTAATGTAGTCCATTAGACATGCTTCTTCTTTCCCTTTTTAATTTTTTTTCATGCTTCCACTTCAATATTTGTTTTAATAAGTTCCATTCTTTTATTTTTTACAAATAAATAAACGTAGTGTTAGCAACTGTGTCTCAATACGAAAATAAATACTGATTTATATTTTAAGTTCAAATACTAAAACAGAGAAACATGGAATTTGTTTAGTGTATCAAGTGTAAATTATTAATAAATTGGAATCTTTCACGCCTAAAATAAAATACATGCTTTAAACCATTTTGTTTCAGAATTAACTGAATATTTAACGTCTGATATGAATATTCAAATAAAAAAAAGTTGATTAACCGTAAAAGTTTTAAATAGATTGTTTTTCTTTTCCACAGATACTATTAAAGGAATGGTGTGTGATCAAAACACGCACACATATAATTACTGTGCTATTAAAAAAAATAGAAATACTTGTTTCTAATTGTATATCATACATAACTCAATTAACATTCGTTAGACCTTATTTTATAACTCTATAAAAATGTACCAATTAACTCTTTTCATATTTTCCCCAACATCTTACAATTCTAATACAGAAAAATTATTTTTGTTTTTTGTATTAGCTCAGCTACTATTACAAAAAAAGTCAGAAACATAAATGTGCTTCATGTTTAAAACATTTCTTCGTCTTCTAAAATAGATTATAAACCATTTCAATCATTTTGAAATGAGTAAATTTGAATGATTTGAATTTCATTGGAATTTTTTTTAGTTAATATTGTATTTCAAAAGTCCACGATCCCTTTAAAATTAAACTTTTTTCATCGTTAAGCACAATGATGGGCAAACTACGGCCATGGGACAGATGAAATTATTAGAGGCACACACTAAAGGTTTCAGTGGCGTAACGTACACCTCCGCGAAACCCGCTTCGCGGGGGAGGGCAGGATTCTAGAGGGCCCAAAGCCTGGCTGCTGCCAAATACATACCCTTTGTAAAATCCAACTTGGGGCCCAAAATCTGACTTTGCAAGGTAGCCCAAATGTTCTCCGTTAAGTCACTGGGAGATTAGCAGATTTTAAAAGAATCGATTCAAAACTTTCATTTCTAACTATTTATAAAAATTAATTTAAGGGCTAATTAAATTTTTTACGCATGTGAAAGCTTCTATATGAATTAGAATATGTTTCTCATATACAAAATATAACTTTGAGAATTCGTGTAGAAACGAATATAAGGGCCAAATAAAATGGAACCTGTCTTTATTAACTTGAATAAAGCTCTATTAAAACATTCTTTTTGTTCCCTTTTATATAAAGGTTGGAAAAATGGAAAATTAGCAATACAGTCATAGCTAGCTTCATTTAACGAATTAGTATTAATTTAATTTCAAAAAAAATATTGTTTTATATTATTATTTGAGCTCTTGCTGCGTTTTATAACAAATTAAAATGGCTTGTCTTTCCACGGCATATTGCTAAAGCACTTGAACATCAAGGATGTGACCCATTTTTTTCCAAAAATTTTTATCGTCGTTAAAAATTAACTAAGCGAGTAAAATTTACTCGGACATTATGTGGATAGAAATAATAGGCTTTCTTTAAGACTATTAAATAGCATTCTCTATGAAAGAAACATAGAAAAAGGTAAATCTTTAAGTATTTAATGATGTCCAAATTATAAATACGAGTCAGAATTCGCTCAGGACTTGTTTCTAATTTTTATTTTATCCGCTTCCACGAAAAGATAAACCTGTTGTAAATGTTCAACAAAACTTTTAGATATTTATATGAGGTACACGAATAAAAATTAAGTACTAAGTGTAGCGATATATAGGAACATAGATTCGGAGAAACATAAGCAAGGAAATAAGATACCTTACTTCTATGAATTCTTATATTACTTCTTACTCTTTCATGGATCTTAATTATTACTAATAATATAAAAATATCCAAATGTGTGTGTACAGTGTAAGTGGAGCTTGATTTTTAAGCAAGCTAAATTTTTCTTACTAAAATTCGCTGATATAAATGAGTTGATTTATTTTGATACATAATCAACTTCTTAACACAAAAATATTAATTTCTTATGCCACCCAAAACACTTAACATTTTCATCTTTTTAGGAATCAATTCAAGTTTTTCATTTAATTGGGCTTTCAAAAAAAATGAACTATGTCATTTTATGGTAATTAAGCATTTATTCAAAATAAAAGAAAGAAAGAAATTACTTAAGAAAATGTAATGAACAATAAATAAATTTCTAAAAAAGTAAAAAATAATAGAATAATTTCTTATCTATCATTCGAAACTAAAAGAATTTAATTTAACACATCAATGAACTTAAATATTTTCAAAAACAATTTATTATAACCTATGTATCCCTTATCATATTTATCTTTATACCAGTTTAATATTTTTCATTTAGTTTGCTTGCTTGTGAATATGGCTTTCCTATCTCTACCTGTCTATATCCAAAATAAATGGAATTGTTATAAATTATTCAATAATTTCAATTGATTCTTCCTTAAAATCATTGCTCAAAAAAGAAACGATTTTTTAGATTAAATATTTTTTCCCAATTAAAGAGATAAATTAAATTCCGAATAGGGGAAATCCATAAAAACTTTTTAATATGTTTTATTAAAAAAACTGATAAGAAAAAGTATAAGATAACTAAAAGCTTTAAATTGCAAAAAAGTGTTTTACTTTGATTTACATCTGAAAACAGATTTAAAAAAAAGCTATAAACTATAGGTAGACTTTAATATTTATAAATGTAGAAATAATATTTTTTACTGTCTTCATTTTGAATTTAAAAAAATTTATATTATATGTTAAAATAGAATAATTATAATGTTAATTTTTCATATTTAACTTCACAGATTTTTTTTTTAATGTCGAATAAATTTTCTTAAAAATACTTATTGAATTTATTTAATTAAAACAACATTTTACAATTTGTCTTGCATAGTAAAAACTCCAAAGTAATAATACGAATAATGACATTATCGATTCTGTTTCTTCCATGATAACAGCAAACGATTTGCTTAAATCAATTTTAATTTATTTTTAGTAAGCTTTTATTTTGTTCTACGAAAAATTAAAACCGCGTTTTGTGAAAAATATAAATTAATTATTTAATCAACGGATCATCTTATTTCGAATAGGAGTTTAAATGACATTTCTAAAATTCTGCTATAAACAAATAAAGGGGAAGAAACAAAATAATTTGTCGTCCAAAATCTTCACAAGTAACATTCAACTTATTTTCTCCATCAATTACGGAAATAAAATTATATTACTTACGGATACCTAAAGTATTTTAAATCCTGATAACTAGCCAATGAATTTTTGTCTAATTATATTCATTTCTATTAATTCAAAGCGAAACAAAAATAAAAAAAGTGTAAGTAAAATAAAAAAAAGCTTTCAAATTTTATAACCTAGAGATCCTGTAATTGTAGATGTCCGCTTACATGTGTTCTAAAAACAAAATTCAATTTCCCTGCCCTTAATTCTACACGAATATGATAATAAATGAATGTATCAAAAATATGAATTTTTACAGTGATTCATAGTAATAAATATAAAATTCATATAATCTATATCATTATATGGAATATTTTATATTCAGTCTCGCAAAACTAATCCCAACTCTGTTAAGATAAATCATTAGATATTAAGTCTTTTTCGTCGTTATATATATATATATATATTTATAGATATGTTATACATTACAATAATTTGCTATACATAAATAACCAAGTATTTAGTTCATAGAACCTTATTTTAGATTAAACTTTTAGTTTCCTAATCATAATATGAGGTTTATAATAGATTATACTTGTTTTCAATTAAAATAATCCGATTTTAATTAAATTATGGAAGTTGGATATGTTAGTGAATATTTGACTCTTATTAGAAATCTCATGTTGCTCTCAGAAATTCAAATTAAAAACATATTCAATTTTTTTATGATAATAGTGTATTCTAGGCAGAATATTTCATACTTTTGCTCTCTCTCAATAATGCAATTTCCATTAAACCGAGTCCATTAAAATAGGGTAAGAATATTCGATTACTTTTACAGATCTCGCTGTTCGATGAAATTTATTATTATTATAATTTCATTTTCGATATCTTAATAATCAATGTCTGCATTGACTATTCCATATTCGTTCCCGATAAAAAATCAATACATTCTGTAAAAATCTATAGATGGATTTTATTGGAATAAAGCAATTGATTTGTAATTCCTTCTTTTTAGAGAGCTGTACCTGGAGGATATTTGTATTGGAAAAAACAAAATATTTGCTTAATGAATACGAAATATAATCATTTATTTAGGATATAGGGATACCAGCAACTTTAAGACATTAATAAAATAATAATTGTTTGATTTCTAAGCTCAAAACCGGACTTTCTCTGTCGGAAACAATTTTTCTCGGAGATAAATTTCTCTGCTCTCTCCACGCTCGACTACCCACTGAAGTTGGTTGCAATCAATAAAAAAACGAATTGTTGGGACTTACCTTCGTATGTAAGGAAGGGGTCCGAGTACTCCGTGCCCATATCCTCAGAATAGAGCACTTGCCCTCGACCCTCGGGGGTCCTCTTTGGAGTCCCGTAGTCCCTTTTTTTACACCCGCTCTTAGAGAGAGAGAGTTAGGCTTAGGGGGTGTCCAACTCTCGCCGAATCTCTCGCTCCCGTCTTCTCGGAGGATGGGGGTCACGAGAGGATACAGCGGGGGTTACACCATGGCGTACACGGTCACTCTCGTTGTCACTAGGAGTGTACACCACCGACTGGGAGTTCTTCAGTGTCCGCCAAGCTCCATAGAAACAGTACTTCAGCTCAGGAGAGCCAGAGCCTCCATATTGTCGAGTCTCATCCACATCAGAGGTGCGCGTACGCACGCGCCTGTATTCCTCCGCCGTCTCTCACTCTCTCACCCACATCTCCCTCCCGTGTGATGAGGTCAATAAATATAGTTCACGCCAACTTCGTTCGGATGCGCGTGGTTGTTCTCTTTCTCTCTCTGTGTTTCTCTCTTTCTCTCATTCGCTCTCACGACAATTGTAGGAAAAATACTCACCACAACGAAAATGATTAATAGCGTCTGTTTTAATCGAAAATATGTGTGCGCGCGCTCTGTTTTGGATTTTCTCTTTGGTATCACCTAATTAATCATAAGAGTATAGGTTTCGGGGTTTGTGGGAGTATAATAAATCGGAAATTTCGAACCATTGTTTTGAGAGGATTTTGTAAATGAGGGCTTTGTCCGGAAGTGATCGAATCTTGTGAATTTGGAGTGTTGCATCACCATTGTTTCATTTTGGAGAACCTTCAAAATACGCCTAGTTCAAATAGTATCTGATATTTCCGTTAATTGCCCCAATTAGTCGTAATACATCATGATATAGCAATTAAGTGTTGAATGTAACATTCAGTTGTATGTTCGAAAGGCTGCTATTGTTAAAGTAACTTTAATTGTTAGCTTATTAAGCATTTATTTTGTAGCAGATTGGAACCCAAAGTGAACAATGAAAAATATTTCTTTTGATTGTTGATGACATTAAGTATAAATATCAAAATGTAGTATTACAAGTATTTTGGAATGGTTATTTTTAAACAGTGGTCCACAGACTCCTGGGGGTCCACAGAGTCTTTATAGGGGGGTCCGCGAAGGCATCTCATTTAATGTTAAGATTTCTCTCTTTTACGGACTTTGAAAGACCTCGTGGAAAAATTGAAAGATGTACTATTCTAGATTATATCACTAAATTGATTACTAAACTAAATAACTAATTAATACAGTTAAGTACATTATTTATTCCTTTAAAATCAGTAATATATATATATATATATATATATATATATATATATATATGTGTATAATTAGATGTTTACTGTTTTCTTAAAGGAAAAAAGAAGTGTTAAAAAGTCTGTATTAGTAGCAAAAGCCGTCTCTTTGGAATATTAAGGAACCTTTAAATTAACAGTCATGTGTTGTGAGTCAAGGAGGGGCTTTCTAAATCGTGGGGTGCCACGATATCAGGATAATACATAAAGGGATCGAAAACTTGAGAACTGCTGCTTTAGAATAAAAATGAAGCATTAAAATGCGGAAAGGAAAAGTTGTGGACAAATTTTAGGTAAGTAAACTGATGAAAGAATTTAGTACAAAAACAAAGGAAATCTAGTTGAGTGATAGCTTGAAAAGTAAATTATGATAAATATGCAGTTGTAATTTTTCCGGTCATTTTTCATCGAATTGTTTAAAAATTCTGACTTAATTTAAAGAATACAATCAGTTATCCATGGATCTAATTATAGAATTTAAGAATGTCTCCAGGGCCGTGGGTAGCCTAGTGGTAAGAGCATCGGACGCCAGACCGGAAGGCCTGGGTTCGATGCCACCAAATACCTTCCGAGTACACACAGAGTAGGGTCCGAAAGTCTTGTAGGCGGTCGTAGAAGTAACCACGGGTGCAAGGGGCTGGAGAATATTTCCCTCCCCTCCAGTTCCATGCCTAAATTGTGGAGGTGGAGATAGTTGGCGTCGCCATCTATCGTGTATGAACCGATCCAAATCGTACTGTCACCTATATGGTGCTAAATGCTAACGACAGGCGTATACCTAGCCCATTGCCACGATGGGCCTCGATCTGATACCGTCAGACAGGTGGCATTAGAAACAACAAGAATGTCTCCATTCAATGTTAAAGAATAGGGGATACTAATTTCAAATCTTTTTTCAGATATAAAAGTACTCCAACATTAGTTTTATATTCAGGCATCACTGTCGTATAGAGAACCACTTATTTTATAACACTACTCATTTTTTTTATCCGAGTTGATGTATTTTTTCTGGTATAAGCTGTGTTTTCCTTTTTTTTCTCCTGAATCATAATGCCAAATGAATTCTCTCTCAACACTTTAAAAGAAAAATTTAATTACTTACAGAATATTTTGTAATTTTAATGATAAAAAAGTATTATATTTAAGATAGTAAAGAATAAACAAATAAATGATTTAAAATGTTGCAAATTTTCATGAAAATTGAGGAATTTTTCTTTTTGAAATTGTGCTCCGTGTTTAATTCAGGGTCTCACACTTTTGACAAAAACAGTATTAATACATTACTTACATAATTAATATTTTCCATATATTTTAATAATGTATGATTGATTAAAAATACATGTCTCTCTCTCATTTAAGAACTACTGAAGGACTACTTAATTTACCATTTTTATTCCCTCACGCATAATTTTAATTCAATAGAGGAAAAACCTTCATTTGGAAATTCCTATACATGAAGGGATTTCCAAATAATTCTTCATGCATTTTTTATACTCTCCACATACAGTGGCTTTATTTAAACAGGATGTTTTCTTCAGTGCAGTAAGGTTCATTATACAGTCCATTATCTTCACATGACAGATATTGATTGCAGATATCAATTTCTTTTTTCAGACTTCTCTTGTTCCAAATAGACTTTTCCAGGTTTCCCTTATTCTCGGCATTTTTCTTTGACTCGCTTCTCTATCATTAATTCTTTTATTATTTACATTCTTACTTATACATTCTATTTACTCTGTATTCAACATGTTATCGTTTTTTTTTTCTGAGGAGCGATATCAATTTACAAAATTCCATCCAAGATTTTTTTTAAATTTTTTTTCTTTTTTTATTTATAATAGCAAATGGGTGTCGGTTTTCGCAAAAATTATGATTTAATAATAATTACTATATTTTTTTATTATTATTGTTACGAATTTTGTATAGAATAGTATAAATAATTTGTATTTGGATGCGTAATGCATTTGTATTACTCTATGTTTTATTAATTTTATGTTAAAATTATAATATTCGCAAGCAACGCCGTCCCTTACGTTATAATGGCGATTTAATGGGAACTTGGTGAAATTTTGGAGATAGAGCCAAGTTGGCATCATTTTTGGTGACCAAGTTGGTGACTTTGGCAACCATTTTGGCAACCATTTTTGTGGTTAGTTCGTAACCCTATGGATTCTTCTGGAAATTAGTGGAAAGTTCCCGATCTATGACGCAAGCGGATCTTTCTCGAAGAATCCACAAGACCTATAAATACGGAGACAGTCATCGGAACTGAGTTAGTATTGCTTTGGCTAGTGATTGGTAGTCTTTCCTTGACCTTGAAGAGTCGAATAGTGATAACTAGGCTGTTGAGTAGAACGTGGGGTGCTTGTGAATAATCTAACCTACTTGTATTTTAGATGCTAATATTGTGTTTGAGCGCTGTAGAAGGCGTGAAGTCCTTTAGATGTTTATTCTGCAAATTTTGGTATTGTAACATCAAATCCATTTCCAGAGTTGGCTCAACATCTGTTTAGACCCCGGGCGTGAGAGAAGAATACTTGGTCATCTTTGAAGAATACAAAGACCCGTCTGGCTATTCTGCTCACCCTGGGCTTCAAAAATGACGAGTGTATCGTAAAGTGTTCGTCTAATGAGGCGACGCTATAGCTCATATCAGATGCTGTAACTTTTTATACTTTTTTATTGATTTATTTTATTTTAATAAAAGAAATCAGTATTTAAATAAAATAAAAAGTTTAATTTTTACAAGAATTCCATAAATTAACTGTATGTGCTTTTAAGGTATTTCAAAAGATCCGCAACACTCTCGGCATCAGACAGCTTGCAACTTCTTGGACTATCTGATGTGGGGGTTTGAATGTCTACTATGTTTTTGTTAATTTCGGGCCATTTATCAAATAAAATTATCCCATTTTCAGTTTCTATTTGGATTTCACTAGATTAACGGGCTCCATTTTGATCTTTCATTCTAACATAGCGGGATGCGGTAGGTATGAGAGTGAGGAAGCAGTTAAGATATCATCTTCATCATTTCACCGTGAAGCAAAATAACCAATAACCTTCATAATTTCATTACCAATAATCTTCATACTGTTTTCCTTAGAGCAATGTTTATTCAAACCTGGTCCTCGAAGCATCAATCATTGCCGCATATACACAAGCATTCCAACTAACTTAATTGTTAATTTTTAGAAGTATATTAAACGATTTTATGATAAGATTGAAGCATTTTCTTAATATGATAGCGATGATATCAAATATGAATTATTGTTTTTTTAAACAAGTAACCAAAAAAAAAATTTTTTTAAGTCAATTCCTACTTTGCTAGAAAAACCTACTGGAGCCATCTGTTGCAGATAAATCTAACTTCGTCAAAAATAACGCAGAATAAATTTAAAATTAAAAAATAAAATTTAATTAATGAATTATATTTGAAAAAACTGTATTAACATCAAGTGTCATCCACCACAAGTTTAAAATAATGTATTTGAACTTCAGTGGATGAATAAAAGGTATTTTATTAACGATTGAAAAAATTTGAATAAAAAATATAAATAAATAAATATATACATAGAGAGAGTAGGAATTGGAAAGAAATCAAAATTTCGAATGACTTGTTCGTTTTTCTTTTATAAAATACTACGCAAAATACCTGATATTACGCAAGTATTGGATGTTTTCATTTGCAAAGCTTTATTTATATAAATTCTAGGAAAAAATTCAAGACCATACAAAATTTTTACCTTTTCTTTTTCGAAGTAAATAAAAACAAGATTAATGATACGAGCAGAAATAATTTTTGCTCTGTGAATAATTGTTTCCTGGTTTTCAGACTTACTGTAGCTCCATACAAAGATTCGAATTAATTTTTAAACAACATAGCCGGAAATGTAAATAATTAATTATTTTATTTTAGCACGTCTCCTCCGAACAGAGAGAAATATCTTGTTCTGTTTTGAACACAAAATTATTACGTAATAAAACAACATGATACACCCACAGGTACTCTCAACATATTTCTGAGATATAAATGTTCGCAAAGAAATTGTGACAGAAAAAATAACTTTCATGTATCCCCCGCATATGAACTGTTATGTAGTATTTATGTAGTACCACATTCCATTCTCGATATATCATAGCAACAATTTATTTATTTGTACTGAAAAATCACTAAAGCTCCGCAAGAGAATTTCAAATACGTAGGATGAAATCTGTAAAACGAGTTTCACTACGAGCGTTTATGGATGAAGAGGAAAGTTGCTAACAGGGGAAATTGCGATTGTGTCTTTTCGTCGGAAAGGGTTCTGAATCTTAACGCAAGTGTTCGTTAAATGTCATTTACAACAATAATAAAACATAATTTGTATCACAACTTCTTTTGCAACTTCTCCTTCAAAATACCATTTAAAATAGTTTAGGTAAAATTTTATTGAGTATTTAATATTTTTTTATAAAAATTCAGAATAAAATAAAAATATCGAATATATTTAAACATTAAAGTTTATCGTACTGAAAAAATGTTAAATTTAACATTAATTTTAAAAAAAACTACAAATTCTCTAATCTATATATTTTAATTTGCCAATTGGAGGAAATAATTTATTCTTATGAGATGAATATTTCTTTAATTAAATTCCAGGGATTAAAGAAGTTTACATAAAGCTGGACTTTTTTTTATTTGATTTAAAAACATTTTTAATCATGAATTTAAGCAAAAGATAGGAATAAACCATTGAATATAAAACAAACTTTATGTATGTATGCATTAATATTTAAGTGTTAATGCAAGTCTATTATAGAGGAACAAGACTTCAATTCTAAAAAACAAGTAGTATAAAAAAATTTTTTTAGTCAATTTCTTCTTAGGTCAACAAAGAAAAATTTTATTTTAGTTACTTTTTATTAATTTTTTTTTATCCAATGGGACCGCGGATTGGTATTTTTACCATTGCAGACCTAGTACATTCCCAGGAGCTGGTATCACTCTTTAGTGCGGTGCCATATAGGCGGATACCAATCGCCACAGGTAATTTTGAAGCCCAGTTTCCTCCACAGAGGGAGGCACCTGAGTTCTGACGATGCGAAACCTGTACTAAGATTTTAATTTCTCCGAGAGCACCTAAGCCAAACAGACACTCTAGGGATCTTTTACATGCCGTATAATCATACGACATGGCCGCTGTCGATTTTCTGCATCACGAAAATCCACCGACTTGGGCAGGGGTCGAACCCGCAACCTTGGGTGTAGAAGGCCAGCGACAAACCAACCACGCCACCCAGCCGGCACTTTCGCCTTTTTTACTTTTTATTAAATAGTTACAATTAATATAAATATGTATATACATATGAAATAATCACAATATTAAGTAAAAAAATAGAAAGCCACATTTTCCTTGTAATTTTCTATTTTCCTTTCTATATATGGTGTTGAACAATTTTTTTTCCTTAATTAAATTTAATTAATCTAATAAAATAGTATAGTAAAAAATAAGTAACATCCTAAGAAATTAGGCCATCCCAGGAGAGATTCGAACCCACGACCTTTGGATTAAAGTCGAACGCGCTATTCATTGTGCTACAAGGACGCAACGATTTTCTTTTCTATATATGCTGTTGGACTATTATTTTTGTTTTTGTGTTACTGTTTAGTAATCTTTAATTTAATTAATGAATTAATATTTGAAAAAACTCTATTAACATGAAATGTCATCCACTACAAGTTTTAAAAAAATGTATTTGAACTTGAATGTGTGTGTGTGTGGATAAATTGAAAGTATTTTATTAACGATTGAAAATTTGAACAAGGTATATATATACATAGGGAGAGAGTGAACTAATAGTAGGAATTGAATAACAAATGATCACTCAATTTATTTCTTAAATGTATAAGCTTAAAACCACATCAATTTTTTAAACGACACATAATGAACAAAGTAAAGACTAAATATAAAGAATAGAAGTAATTTCCTTGATTTGAATTTTCGAATTCTTATAATTTACAAAATTAAATTCATCTATAGTAATTCAAACTAATCCGAATAATTGAACGAAAACGCAATGTACGTTAAGACACGCTGTTGAAGTAATTTTTCTTTGATTTATACTTAACGCATTTTCAACCCTCTCGCTGCGCACTCCGCGATCTCCACGGGCAAAGTACTCGTAGCACTACGTAGCGAGATGAATAAAAATAATGTACTCAGGAATATAGTTTATTAATTACAATGCCTTTATTTTTGTTGGCAATTGTTAAAAACAATTTTGTTAAGCAATCCAATGTTCTTTCCTATAGTTTTTATTGATGTACAGTTTATATGGAAAAAAAACTACATTTACTGTATACACATTAATGTACTTAGCATTTTTTTCCGTATGTTTGCAGTTTAATAGAAATTTTATAACCAGGTTAGTAAAAATGTTCTAATAAGAGATGCTTATTTAAGTACTCTGGTGAAATTATTTGAAACATTACTCATACTAAAGCATATTTAGTAGCTCGTTTGAATTTCCCGAATTTTGCGAAGTAGTTCTCGATTTTTCGGTTTTGGATTGGTATCTTTCTAAGACACTACATAAAAATCATTTTTCTGTAATTCAGTTGAATACTCATCAGACTTATTTCACTTTTACTCAAATTCTGTGCGGGAAACCGAAAGGACAGAGTGAATAAGATAATAAATTATAGTTTACAAAACACCCTTTTAAAGTTAATCGAACTAATTTGTAACTTAATCTTTTAATCGCGAAATACGGATTTTGTCGCCAAATCCGGAAATGGTATACGAAATTAGTTGCCAGAGGATGGGATCTGAAAATGGGGAATCATTAATCCTTAACATCCTGATCGGATCAATGGGACATAATTATTAAATTATTGTGTTGTCATCGGTCCTGGACAAATGTGATCAAAATTTCGAATTAATCTGACCTCTTACACGGAGTGAAAATTGAGTTCAAAAATTCCGTTACCTACAAGTGAAATTTATAAAAGTGTGTTGAAAATGAGTATTGACAGAATGTCATACTTTAAAAAGTGAATCAGATACTAATGTAAAAAGTTATTAAGGATCGAATCACAAAACGAATAAGTGTAGTAATGTCGTAAAATGAAAGGAGATATTAGCACTGTAAACAATAGCAAAAAAGTGGAATTATAAGTTCCGTTATTGCGGATAAAAAAATTTGGTGTTTTTATAAGAGGCTTATAGAGTAATCAAAAAAATCAGAGAAAAAAACTACGCTAATTTCTAAAAAAATTTCATTAAGTTATTGAATTTCTAAGTTTTGATAAAATTGCGGATATAAACCAGGTACATTTATAACGATACAAAGAGATTTCTTTTGTAAAATTTGGATATGTTTGATGCTCAATATTTGACTGGCATGCGTTGAATGAGGGGTGTAAGCTCTTGAACGTACTAAAATTTGTTGCAGGTAATTCTTTTTTTGTTCTTGAGACTGAGGAAGGACATTTGAGTAAAGTGCATAAAAAGAAAGGCGATGATGAGTTAGAAGAAATCCATACGTTTAAAAGATACATGTTCTGATATTACAATATATAGAGAGAGCATTAACATCTGTCACTTTTTTTGCCCAAAATGTTCTAAAAAAGGGTACATTTTTATTGCATATATTCAAGCACAATACTTAACCGAATACAAAAATAGAAGAATTTTATTTTCATTCTCAGTTTTAAAGTTTTCACGCTATTTTTTATTTTATAATTGTGGAACGCAAAAACCTTTAAAAGTTTGCTTTTTATAAGTACACTCTGCAAGCTATGAAGAATGTGTATATATATATATACATACACAATTTGAAGCATGGTGTAATACTAAGTCTTATATTGTGATGGGAGTAGTTATAATATCGGCTTTTTTTAGGATTATCTTTCCATTTTCACTTTTTCACAAATAACAAATAACACATTGCCTTACCAATCCCTGTTCTTTTTCGAATATTTTCAAGAACCTAAATTCCAGCCTTCAATGGCAAAGTCCCGCCTTCGCCACAAGGAAAATCCCGGATGAGAAGTATTTCGGTACCATGGACAAACTCTGTATCTCTTAAAAACACTAGTGCTAATCTCACTATAAGAATGAAAAATACAACCTCTGACAATAAAGTTCGGTGAATGAAGTCAGAACGGCCTATCTGGCAACACTGGCGAAAGAAAACGCTGCACATGCGTAGAGGCAGATGTTGACTATTTGCCCACCCCTTCCCCGTTGTTCAGTTGAGCGTCGTATGTGTTCCGTGTAAGACTTGTTTTGCAAAGTACTTGTTCAGTGTGTGTTGGTTCTTAACTGAGAACAGGAAATTGAAGAAATAAAAGATCACTTTAAATTCTTGTTTTAAGTTTGGCAAGACATCGAAAGAAACTTATGTGATGCTAGTATGTATTCATGAAGATCAAGCACTTTTCATGAAGTGTGTGTACGAGTGGTTCGCCAGTTTTCAAGAAGGCCGGGAAAGTGTTTCTGACGAAACCCGTTGCGGAAGACCGGTGAACTCCGTCAATAACGAAAACATTGAGAAAGTGAGGAAATTAATCGCGAAAGATTGACGACTAAATGTGCTCATGATAGCTGATGAACTACAGATTAACCGTGAATCTGTGAGACAAATCGTTACCCAGTACGCACAAAAACGTTCATGGTTTTTGGTTCACGACAATGCTAACTCTCACACGGCCAATATCGTGAAACAGTTCTTGGCAAGAAGGCGGTGGGGCAAATTGAACATCCACCGTATTCGCTATATCTCAATCCTCCAGATTTCTAATTCCCACAACTCAAACTCGCTTTGAAAGGAAAGAGATTTGACGATATTCCTGGCATCCAACGAAACGTGACGAGGCTTTTGAACTCCATCCCAAAAGAAGATTTCTTGCAAAGTATCCAGGACATGTATAGCAGATCTTAAGAGTGCATAATTATGCGAGGTGAATATTTCGAAGGACAGTAAGGAAACTTTCGTTAATATTTTATCTACGTTAATGTTACAGGACTATTCACCGAACTTTATTGTCAGAGGCTGTATGTGCAAATCAAAGATATGTGGAAGAAAATATTAGCGTTCGGACAAAACCGGTTGTGGCCAACTTTTGATAGCCCATTCGGTGGGGCAAACACCAATTAAGGGGCTAATATAACCCATTGACTATTTATTAACGTCGAACTTAGGACTACAGGAAAAGATCCCTGTAATTTTGAAGAATAATTAAGAGACAAGGTTGACACCTTACTCTTCAAACTCCCATATCATGCCAACGTGAGGACTTTGAGCCTTGCAATTTATAATGCTCCAGTCCCCTTTTAATCAACGTGTCTGCAGAACTTGACTGAAACAACGCAGGTCTTCAGTTTACGTCCATGGCCATTCGGCACCCACACATGTACGAAATATGGGAAGTACAAAAAGAAAATTTATTACTCAAGAACACGAAACCGACCCTTTCTGAATCTCAAAAAGAAAAGAAACCACATTTCTTTTTCTTAAAAAACCCACCACTGCTTTTTTTTTGGCACAGTTACGGTTGAATAGCCTCTCTGTGTCAGAATTATTATGGAAGAGGCATGACAAGAGGAATGCCACGTGGCAGGAATAAAAACCTTCCCACGGCGCGTAAGACGAGGAGGGAGAACATTCTTCAGCCAGTTTCTCACTGTCCACACTACCACGGTAGCAGATTTGGAATCGGGCCAGGGGCGGACTCATGGAGTATGAAGAGCACGAATATCAATAATGCCCTTCGCAGATAAAGTCGTTGACTTATTTTCGGAAAATGTCTCTCCCCCGACCCCTCTTTCTATTACAGAAAACGTTTTTTAAAAAAATTACTTTTGAGTGAAAAAAATATATATCATCATTTTTATAATATGGTGTTTCTGTAATTCTGAAGTTTATTTGTTTTATTGATGAGAAATTAATTGAGAAATCCGTTGATCGTTAATGAAAAACGTCACATGGGATGTGAAACAATTAATGCTTCCCTTTTAAAGTGCTTAAAAGCGAGATCGGACGCAATTATTTATATTCTGGATGCGAGGATCACTCCTCAAATCATTTTATATCACAAATCACTCTCATACGCACAATGTATAATATTTGATTAGGAACTATTTGGAGGAAATTATTGTATTCTAAATTAAAAGAATGGTAAAAATGTATTTAAAAAAGCTCTTCGACCAGTATCTTAAGGTATCCGACTGCCCTAAAATTGTGAAATTTGCCAAAAATTGACAAATTTTGTTTATGATTTTATTTTATATGTCATCTTATTAGCTTTATAAAAATACCAAGTTTATTATTTTTCGTTCTCTAGAACAAAAACTACAAGTGTTTTAGTAAAAGCAGATGCCATTACTTTAAGCAAGATGTCACACTTTAAAACGCGTTTTACTCGAAACGTTTTTTTTTTAAATACTCAAGCGGGGCCAGCGATTGCTAAAAAAGTTTTGAAAATAATTAACTGAAATTTTTTTTGTACATTATGTATAACAGTAGAAGTGTTTTAACCTTCGGGTTTACCAATCACTGTTTTATTACGAAATTTATAGTCCCTTATGTGAGTATAATCACTATTTTTTTAAGCACAATTTCATATAATAATCTCTCATATAATACAAGAGCTCCGGTTTTTGTAAAACTTTAAATATCTCTTGTCCTGAAGGTCATTTAAAAACCGAAATATATAGCAACTTATCGAAATTGAAAATTTGTTCATAAACTTTTGGTACATTTAGTTTAATTTTAGCATATTTTTCTTAAAATATACTAAACAAATTTAAAAACAGCGAACAAATAAATCTTTACATCTGCATTTTTTTTAAAAAAAAATGTTGTCGCAAATAGTCGGATACCTTAATAAAACAAACTCTTCCATTAATATTATACTATTAAAACTAATTAAATTAAATAAATATAAAATTAAAATAAAATTGCATATCTATTTTTAATATTTTCACAAATTTTAAAATATGATTTCGTATGTGCGAATTCTGTTAAAACTTCTGAAGTAAAGGCGATGTTATTTAAAATTATCTTTGATAGTTTTTTAAACTGCTTTATGCAAGAATGAATAAACATTAATTAAAAATAGTATAAATTCGATTATTGCTATATATATATATAAATTGAATTCCTCTTGAAAATCAATCAAAAATTTTTAATTCAGAAAATAAATATATATCATTGGGCATCGTTCAAAGGGGGAATTTTAACAGAGTAATATAACATATAAAATAAACTCTGAAAACAGGATGTTAATTATCCTATAAGGAATCCGTTTCGTTGCGATCGTGCAATTATTTCTTGGTGCGCTAATTTTTTGTCCATGAGTGTATTTGAAAAATCAAGAGTAAATAAAAATTTTTAAAAAAAATTATTTAATCACTTTTTTAGTTTATTTATTTATTTATTTTTTTAGTAATTTTCGTTCGTTGAAGATTTGTTTTATAGATTTTAAATGCAATCATGAGAGAACACAATTGCCCAATGTAAAATACTGTTAGCGTATCTTAAATCGCTTAAAGAGAGCTATTGAACGCGAATTTTTATCACCTTCGGCAGTATCGGCTCCTTTGCAAGGAAAAAAAATTGTCAAAAGTTTTGCAATGATTTAATTTTATGTCCCCAGACTTGATAGTTACCAAACAAGAAAAATTTTCTTAATGAAGTGTGGAAATCAGGGCAAGGAGTTAACAGCTCATGAGCTGATCTCTTATTTGATCATAGGTTAAAATTACAATGTACCTTGTTGGGGATCCCTATCTTTCCCTGGTCCGAAATCGATTCAAACTAAACTTTGTTTAAGTATTGTGTCGTTTTAACATTCATTAGCAAAGAATGTACGTTATGCACAAACATTGTAAAAAAATTATGCAAGCTTATAGGCAACTTAGCTCAAATGTTTAATAGGAAAATCGAATTTAATTTATTTATTGTTTTCCTTTCACACATTACTCCGTAATGTTATCCATTGGAGTGAGAAATTACTTTCGCGCGTATAAATATATTTTGCACTTGTAGTTTTGTGCCTGCTTTATTTTCTAAAAAAAATATCCACATACATAAAAAGTATCTGTCTTAAAAAGCGAGAACTAACATTAAACTTTTATTTAGTTGGGCAAAAGGCCAAAGAAAACTCTCCAGATGTCAGAAGAAGAGTGTATGGAGAAAGAGAACTCTTTTATTTAACATTCGATTTCAAACTGTATAAAGTGCACTTTAGCTACGTTGGATTCACCGCCATTATTCCGAATATAATAATTTATCCATGGTTAATTGTTGTTATTTAAAAGAAAAGTAAGTTTAAAAAAATTAAAATTAATGTGAGAACAGAAATTATATCTTATTAACTTATTCCAATTGTAGAGAAGGTCGTTCCACACTTTATGGAAACGATTTTGTAATTCATTTTTTCGTTTGCATTTTGAAATAAAACTTTGGAAACTTTAGAATAATCGTCTGCTAAGGTTTTCTTTTGATTATAATATAAAAAAAGAAATACAAAAAAAAAAATTTAAGTCAATTCCTACTTTGAATGGATGAATAGAAAGTATTTTATTAACGATTGAAAATTTGAACACAAGAAATATATAAATACAGATAGAGAGAGAGTGAACTAAAATAGTAGGAGTTGAAAAAAGAGCATGATTTGTCTGTATTGTTGCAATAATGCACACCTGGTTTGGCTAGTTTGGCTGAAAAACCAATTTTCGTCGCCAACTTTTATCATTGTTTTAACAGCTACATTCTTATAACAATGGAGACAAATTTAAGCTGGCATCGGAAATCGGTAATTGATTTAATTTTGTTTAATTAATAATATTTGAAAAAACTGTATTAACATCAAGTGTCATTCACTACAAGTTTAAAAAGAATTTATTTGAACTTGATTGGAAGAGAAAAAGGTATTTTATTAACGATTGAAAATTTGAACAAGATAAATATATAGAGAGAGTGAACTAATAGTGGGAATTGAATCAAAGATATATTTTAAGAATGGCTCCCAAAATTGATACTTGGCTTGAAGATTACGTTACTACGTTTTCCGATGAGAAAGTTTGGTATCCAAAAATTATAAAAGCAGTATAAAGTCTCGGTTGTTGCTTTTCAATAAAAGGTATTTATAATATATTGAATTTGAAAGGTAAAAAACGTTTAGCTGAAAGTAAAAATGAAAACATGACCACGACACTTCATCCTAAGACTGTTCAAACGTAGGCAACTATCAAGAAAGGGAAGTCTCTGATCCTAAAAGAAAATCCGCCGACCCAAAGATTCATTGCATCGAAACTAGGAATGTATTCCGGCATTGTTAGTAAAATCATTCATAAAGATTTAAAGTTAAATAAGATGTTTAAATCTAAAGTTCGTCTCCTTTTTTAAAACATATTGCTGAAAGAAAAGCACAAATTGTAGAAAATTATGTAAAAAACACGTAACTGCTGAAAAATGGATATTTATGGTAACACTCGATGAGACATGAGTATATTTAAATGACTAATAAAAGAAGATCACTTTTCTGTTGTTCAACTGACGGAAATGACTGTAAGAAATGACTTCATCAGTGTACAGTAAAGTTCCTAATGGGATTCAAGATAGTTGCTGGATTTTCTAACAACGGCAAATTACAAGGTAAACAAAAAAAGTTCTTGCCGTTTTTAATGACCCAAAAGAACATTACATACAAACAGCGTAGCCTATTGTTAGTTCTCGAAGTAATCACCATCGGCATCTAGCACCTTCTGCCAATGTGTCTCCAGTTGTTCAATCCCCTTGTGGTAAAACTCGGGGGTGTGGGATGCAAAGAAATCCGTGAGAGCTTGGCGCACGTCCGCTTCATTGGTGAAGGATTTACCACGAAGATGATTGTCCAGGGAATGGAAGGTGGTGGTAATCTGATGGTGCTAGGTCAGGTGAGTAAGAAGGATGGCACAAAGTCTCCCAACCAAGTCGCTGTATCGTATCCCTGGCCACCCGAGCGACATGCGCCCTCGCGTTATCATGCAATAACAGTACACCCTTTCGATTAACAAGTGCTGGCTCCTTCTGATGCAATGCTTGTTCTACACGTTCCAATAGCTGCGAATGCAGGTCTGCAGTGACCGTTTGGCCCGTTGGTAGCAACTCATAGTGAACCACTTGATGACAAGTCCACCAGATACAAAGCATAACCTTGCGTGAGTGCATAGGTGGTCTTGCGCTGTGCGGGACAGTATCCTGAGGTAACAACCAATGTTTGAAACGCTTGGTTGTATCATACAGAACCCACTTCTCGTCACTGGTCAGCACCCGATTGAATATGGAGACACAACGGTGGCGAGAAAGCAACGATAAACAGTCTGCCACTCGTTGTTGCTTAAGGACTAAGAACAGCATGTGAGGAACCCTCTTGCTCAGCCTGCACGTCTTACCTAAGCGGTGCAGATGGAAGTGTTGAATTGTCTGGCAAGTTCACCACACGTTTGACTACTGTCCTCCTCAATGGCCGCCTGCAGGGCTTCGTCATCCAAGGCCTGAGGTCGTACTGTTCGAGCTTTATCATAGACGGATTAATCTCCCGACCTAAATTTTTGAAACCAATGCCTTGCCGTACGTTCATTGACAGCACTATCCCCAAACGCTTGACATGTTCGGCGACTTGATGTAGCGGCTGATAAGCCCACTTTAAAGTCATAAAGTAAACAACCCCGAACGAGCTCCTTCAATACGTACATTTCGCTTCGTTACTGTACAAGTTCAAATTGATGAATGTGAGCAGTGGACCTGTGTTTATAACAACTGATATTCATACCCTCGCCTGACGGTTTCTCAATCACGTCATACACGAATTTGCATACATATTCTCACTTCTTTCAATGGAAACGCGCAAACGGCAAGAACTTTTTTGTCTACCTTGTAAAATTTTTTAAAAAGTCTCAAGTAAAGCCAAAATTAATTCACTCTACTATCAGCAGAATATTTTATAACCAATTTTTGAAGAAGTTCCAATCTTATATTGGAAGGACATCGATTAAGTTAAGCTTCATATGGACAAAGCCTTTTGTCACACGTCTACCGCTTATTTAGCAAAGAAAGAATCAGAAACAGGAATAAAGTATATCCTATTTAATGAAATACGCGTAAAATCCCTTTACGCTTCTCCATTGAACTTTTGTGCTTTCGATTTATGAAAACAAGCCTTTGGAAAATGGCATCCAAGGGCACTGGAAAACAGTTCAAGAAAAATAGAGTAAAATCTGTATGACAGTACTAAGAAAATGTTCACTTTCATGAAAAATTAGAGCTAGAGCCATAGTCAAGAATCATGACTATCAGATAGAAGCAAATTGCCACAAAAAATACGGTACTTATTGATAAAAATTATCAATCAAAATCGTTTCCATAAAATGTGAACGACCTTCTGTACAAGGTCTTTTAAAGAAAAAGAAAACAATAAATAAACATTTTCTTTATATTATTTTATCAATTAACTTAATTTTTTTTATTTTTGGAACGGAGAAGCTATGCAACTATTAAATTGCCTTTAAATATACTCTAATTCATTGCATAACTGTATAAAATTAGTGCAAAAGAACTTTTAAACACTTATATCGAATTTAAACAGTTGAAGAGCATTAACAACCTGAATAAATCAAAAAAAAATTACTGTATAAGAAAAAACGCGAGTAATCACATAAATGTGCTGTCAATTTAATTCTAAAGAACAACAATAAAAAAAACTTGTGAACGTACAAAAAAAAAGAGAATTATCGTAATTGAATCTTTTAAAATGAGCAAGAATTCAAGATGAAGAGACGATAATTAAGAACTTATTTCAAACTAAAACACGTGTGCTCATCAGATACAAATTCACTCTGCGCGTTTATCTCTAAAATCATCAAAACTTGTTTTTCTTTAAAAAAAATAGAATTTCGATTTGTGCTCGAAATAATTAAGTTCGCTTAAAAATTCATCTTAATGATTTGAGTTAAAGTAAAAAAAAAAACTATTAAAATAAATCTCATAATGATTCCGTGGAAAAAGAAACTGAGGCCAACATAAAATAAGTAAAAGACTTATTTGTTAATGTTTGTTATTAACCGATATTTCTCACAAGTTAATTATTAAGAAACTTATTTAAAATGTGATAACGCATTAGATAACAACAAGCATTTTTGAAGAACGTAAACTCCACACATCGGCTGTAAATCATTTAAAATCGGAATATTGTGTTAAAAATGTATACATACAGTGGGTACAAAAAGTATTTGCACGCATACATTTTTGTTCACAATTTATAAGAAAATGCATTAAAAAATACAAAATTGGCATTTTAAAAATAAAATAAGCCTATTCATTTAAATTAATTACAAAAAATACAATAATATTAATAAAAAAACATTTTTTGCAACAATATTAAAATATCTAATGTCAAAAAAGTATTTGCACACTCAACTCAACTTCAGCAAACTTGCATTTTTTTGCTAGTTATATTTGACAGTCATCCCGCAGTAAATAACATACGTAAGACGACTACAAAAGGAGGTATTGTCGAAACTTTATCAGTTGATTGTCGATTTCAAATTGTAATGGCACCTAAGAAATCTGAATTGCCGATTTCGTTGCGAGAAAAAATTGTTTCTCTACGTGAAAATGGCCTAAGTTATTGAGAAATAGGTAAAAAAGTAAATGTTTGCTTCTCTACTGTTTGGTATGTTATAAAACGTCATAAAGAAAGAGGATCTACATCAAATAACTTACGCTCTGGACGCCCAAAGAAACTTTCACTGCGAATTAAGCGATAAATAATAAGAGAAGCATCGAAAAATCCATTTGTTAGTGCAATTACATTAGCCAATGATGTCGCTTCAACATCTGAAGTTCATATCTGTGCCCAAAGGGTTCGAAATGTCCTGCATGATGCACAAATTTATGGGAGATCTCCAAGGAAAAAACCTCTCATAACTGAACGAAATAGACTGAAGAGACTTGAATTCGCTAAGGAATATATCAATAAACCAATTGATTTCTGGAAAAATGTCATTCTCCGACGAGAGTAAGTTCAATATCTTTAAATCAGATGGCAGGAAACTAGTTTGGAGAAAATCTTGTACTGCTTTTCATACCAAAAATGTGTGTTACCTACCGTTAAACATGGAGGAAGTTCTGTTATGATTTGGGGGTGCATGATTAGCAAAGGAGTTGGTAATTTGTGTTTCATTGATGGGAATATGACAGCTCGAACCTATATTGATGTGTTGCGAGATAAATTGCCACAAAGTGCAATAAATTGGGTATCAGTAATTCGTACTATTTTCAGCAAGACAATGATCCCAAGCACACTGCCGGTATAACACGTATGTGGTTGCTTTATCATGTACCCAGAAAACTTGCCACTCCACCACAATCACCAGACTTAAATCCTTTGGAAAATTTGTGGAATTCTGTGGATTTCAAAATAAGAAAAAGGAAGATTTCAAGCAAATCTGCCCTTAAACAATCCCTTATTGAAGAGTGGTCGAATACTGACCCTATTGTTACAGAATTTAATTAAATCAATGCCACAAGATTAAAGCAGAATAGATGCAAAGGAATGCATACTAAATATTATTTTGAAATTTGCTTAATATTTTATTTTTTTTATTCATGTAGGTTGCAAATACTTTTTTACACGAATATTTTAATTTTGTTACAAAAAAGCATTGTTATTTATATTATTGTAATTTTTCTGTTTGTTTTGGATGATTAAACTTATTCTGATTTGGCAATACCAATTTTTTTATTTCTTAATGCTTCTTTTTATGAATTGCAAACAAAAATGTAGGTGTGCAAATACTTTTTTTACCCACTGTATGTATTTCAAAACAAATACTAATGTAGAGAAATACCCTTGATAGTTCTATAAACTCTTTCTGTAACAAGTAATATAAGAAAAAAATTTTAAGTCAGTTCCTACTTGGGTGGATGAATAGAAAGTATTTTATTAACGATAGAAAATTTGAAGATTATATATATATATATATATAATATATATATATATATATGAGAGAGTGAACTAATAGCAAAAATTGAAAAACGAGCATGATTGGTCTGCAATGTTGTAACAATGCACAATCCGGTTTGGCTGAGAAACAGGTTTTCGACGCCAACTTTTGTCTTTGTTTTATCAGTTATATTGTTACAACGCTGGAGACGAATCGAAGTTGGCGTCGAAAACCGGTAATTAATTAATATTTGGAAAAAAAACT
The DNA here is from genome assembly GCA_019973975.1 of Trichonephila clavata. Taxonomy (NCBI): domain Eukaryota; kingdom Metazoa; phylum Arthropoda; class Arachnida; order Araneae; family Nephilidae; genus Trichonephila; species Trichonephila clavata. The sequence goes on from BMAO01004916.1 coordinate 169,629, forward strand.
GTATTAACATCAAGTGTCATCCAGTACAAGTTTAAAATTTTTTATTTGAACTTGATTGGATGAACAGAAAGTATTTTATTAACGATTGGAAATATGAACAAGATAAATATATATATTAATAAATATATAGAGAGAGTGAGCTAATAGTAGGAATTGAAAAAAAGGATCTTGCCTAATTTTTAGGTCAAATGAAGTCTGTTGGTTGGTACAAATAACAATATATTCTAAATGTACACGAAGTTATTCGATTATGGGCATATTTTAAATTTTTAACCTCAGCCAAATGATTAAATTGACATCTGAGCTGGCAACAGTCATTTGAAAAGTTTGCAATTGGATCACACTATGTGTCATCCACCTGGAGGATAACATTCAAATGTTAATGTGTCACAACAAAATATCCTCAAATAAAAACTGGATTTTATAGAGATCTATACGTATCATCAATCCTAGCTATGTGTAGCACATGAAAACAAAAAAATCGCTTTGAATCCTTTTCCATGCAGACAAAATTCGAATGAGAAAGAATTTTAAGATTCTTCCAATTGCGCAAATCTTGTATTTAAATGATACGAGGGTCACTCTGAAATTTTTGAGATATTCCTAGGTTTTTAAAGTTATGCATACAAAATTTCAGGAGTGTTCAAAGTAGTATCATCTAGCTTCAATGCACTTTTGTAGACGAGTTTTCTACAGAATTTCCATCTCAAACCATTCATTCCTGGAATTGATGAAAAAAATGCATTTATAACTACATCAATCTCTTCTTCTGAATGAAAACGACATCTACGTAAGTTCTTTTTTAGATTAAAAAATAACCTAAAGTCACACATAGAATCTGGAGAATAAGGTGGATGCTCTATCAGTTTAATCTGTTTTTGCTCAAGAAACTCAACTGTTAATCTGGCTGTATGGGAAGATGCATCGCCAAGGTGAAGCATTAGTCCCCTAACATTCACATCTTGGAGAATTTCTGGAGGACATTTAGTAGTATATCAGTTTGCTGTTACTGTCTTCTGTCCTTCCAACTTGATGGCTATCGCCAATCCCGTACTTCTGAAGAAAACGGCATACTTTACTTTTTTCATTGCCCGTTTACTTCTCAACATTGTCGCCTTGGTATCATCCTAAAAGACCCATACTTTGCTTTCTTGACATGTTGGAACGTCAAAACAAAAGGCAAGTACATTTCATCCCCCGTTATAATTTTAGGAATGATGCGCTGGTCACCATCATTTAGGAATTTAAGGGATTTTTTTTTTACTGATTGTGACATGCTCCTCTTTTTGGTGTTCAGTTAGATTATGGGGAACCAAAAGGCAAACTACTTTTTTTATAAGTAATTCTTCATGAATAATTTTGTATATGGCGATGGATCCAATGTTAAGTTCCTTCTGTATCATTTGGTTGGTACAGCGATTATCATGCATTGACGTTTTTCGTATGACAGAGACACATTATCCGGGAATACTGCCGATCGCGCGGCCTTCCTTCTCTGCATCCTGAAGAGAATTGTGATCACTGCAAAATTTTTTAAACCATCTGAATACAGTAGCACGACATGGAGATTCATCACCAAATGCTAATTGCAGCCGTTAAATGCAATCCTCTTGATTTAATCCTGCTTTAAAATCATAGAAAATCTTAGCACGATAATGTCCTCGTATCAACTCCATTTTCTCTTCTGTCTAAAATTTATTCTACGCTAAACAACTTGAAGTAGATCAGTAAAAAGTCGTCTGCTGTGTTAAAATACTTTGTATTTTCAAATTAAACCGTTAATTTTGTTTTGTAACTTTTCGTCTGCGCACATTTCGAAAACTTAGAAGTTATATAAACTTTAGAGTTATATAAACCCTAGAGTTATATAAAGAGTTATATAAACCCTAGAGTTATATAAACTTTACGAATAGAATTAATAATAGAATTAATCTTATACTATAATTGGAATATAAATAATAAGAAATTAAATTCAAGCAAACGATAAAAATATACTTAAGTACAATTTGAATTATATTTTTCATTATTAGTCTATTTTTGTATTTCTAAAATATTAATGTGTGTATCCAACTTCTTCATAATTTTAATTTTTACATTAACTATTGTAAAAATTACAACATTTTTTTAAAAAGTTTTTGCCATTATTTGAAAATTAATGATACATTTAATGCGTTAAAAACTATACATACTTATTATCTAAAATTACTTCAAATGTGTGTGGCAGAACTATTTATTAGCAGCAAGTAGTCCATGATATCATAAAATATGTTTAAATCTTATCTCAAAACTAGTCATCATAATTTGCCTTTTTTTTTCTTTTTTTCTATATATTTCATAAAAATATAGAAATACAGAAATTTTTTTAATTTGTTATAATATTATTATTTATATAAATATAAAAGAAAAATGTAACTAAATTTCTGAAGGAACATTTTTCAAAGTCGCTTTTTGCGAAATATTTTTTCATATTAGAGCGTGTGTTTTTTTCTTCTTCCATAAATTAAAACGTTTTAATCCATGTTAAACATTTTCTTGGTAAAATTAGTTTTCTTTATTAGCAAAATCATGCTGAAACTGTTATAAAGATGACATTTTAAAACTGGATTTTTCTTTTAAACATTTTAGATCGCAGAATTCCTTTATGTAATCCAAAATTATTAGCTTCAGATATTTTTTTAATAAAATGCAACTTGTGTTTAACATAATATGTGAATAGTGATATGTAATACTTTTTTTTATCAAAGTTACAGGTTTCTTTCATCCTGTTCAAAAAAATTATTTTAAATTAGTTTTTTCAGCTATATTTTATTAATTTAAAAAGCAGTATTTTTTTGGAAACTAATATATTTTATTCCATTAAGTATAAACTCTTACATAAATTTAAAATTATTTTTCAAAAATCGATCTTATTTTATTTCCGAAATCTGATAGATTATATATTTTTACATTATGAATTTTAAACCTTAATTTTATCCGTCTTAAACAGTTCATACATCTCGGCATGCTACACCAAACCTTCAAACCACAATCACAATTCAACTCTGGAAACACAGCAACTATTTTTACTTTGCAGATAACCTTCAATGGAACCAATGCTCAAAACCATTCTTCGACTTTGCAACTCTTAGAACTTACAGCCTCAAAAAAGAAGAGGAATCAGAAGTATGCATTTTTAAGGGGTCTCAAGGGGTGCTAATTTTGTCTCGAGAACTGAAAATGTAAACAGTTTTCGATTAGATATAATTCTTTGAGGTTAAAATAAAGTAATTCAATTTTTTTTACACATTTTTATTAAGGAACGGGGATGCTGTTGGACTATTATTTTTGTTTGTTACTATTTATTCATTTTTAATTCAATTAATTAATATTTGAAAAACTGTATTAACATCAAGTGTCACCCACTACAAGTTTAAAAAAATGTATTTGAACTTGAATGGATGAATAGAAAGTATTTTATTAATGATTGAAAATTTGAACAAGATATATAATATATATATATATATATAGGGAGAGAATGAACTAATAAGTAGGAATTAAAAATATATATATATATGATACTAAAATTAGATAGGGATTAAAGAGTATGATACATTTTATAGTTCCCTAAAGTTCTGTACTTCAAAGGTTATTGTTTTAAAAAAATATACGAAACGTAAAACTTAATGCTTCTGATTTTCGTGTGCTTATAATTTTTTAAATTATGATTACATTTTATAAACGTTTTACATTTTTAAAAAAAATCTCTCTCCATTATTAAAAATGCGCATAAAAAAATCGAATTATTTAAATTTAACCTCAAAGAATTACATCTAGATTAAAATTCTTAGAATAATCAGCTCCTTGAGACAAAATTAACACCCCTGAGATCCCATTTCGGTTATTGCTGATTTATTAAAAATCAGTTTATTTTGAGTAATAAAATAAATTTGATGTGGGAATAAAAGAAAATATTACAGAGGAATACGGGGATATGTAAATGCCTTGCAAGAAAAAGGAACAGGTTTTGAAACGCAACGGCAAAATTATCCAGTGATAAACCTTCCTTCCCAAGCACTTAACAATGGAACTTGAGGCAAAAGAATCTCGAACTTCCCAGAAGAATGTGGAGAATGAAGATCTGTTCGATTTTTATGAAGACGAATATAGTCTATAGAGTTCACGATTTTTGCAAGCATTTTTTTCTCATAAGACTCAATAATGATCGTTCCTAATACACGCGTTTGATTATAAAGAAAGAAAAATTTTGCTCTCTCTCTCTCACACACACACACACTCTTGTGTGTGTGTTAAATTTAAGCGATAATTTTTATTTTTAGGGGTTGCCTTCAGTACAAATGGGGTGTGGTCACGGTCGCCAAGTGGTCAAGGTATCGGATCATGGCAGGCATGCCACGAGTTCGACCCCATTACCACTAAAGACCCACCGTATAGGGCAGCGATGCACGTTAAATCTGTCGAGAGCTCAAACGCCCTCCCGCTGGTGTGGTGTGGTAGTTAGTAGAGGGGGTGCCATCTCAGGTCTCGTCCTCGTCACTTGAACATGGTTCAAAATTACGAGGTCCGTCGCCAAAAGCCCTCATGTAGCTGAACAGTGCGACGTTAATATTCACTCACTTACTCAGTACAAATGGGGTGACTGCGGTAGACTAGTGGTCAAGGTAACGGATTCGTGGCCGTCATGTCATGAGTTCGAACCAGTTACTGAAAACACAAACCGTGTAGAAGGAGCTGATGTACGTTAAATCTGTCGAGAGCTCAAACGTCCTCTCGCTGGTGTGGTGTGAAAGTTAGGAGAAAGGGGTGCCAGCTCAGGTGTCGCCGTCCCTTGACCATGGTTCAAACCTACGAGGTCCGTCGCCAAAAGCTCTCGCGTAGATAAATAAGGCGACGTTAATATTCCCTCCCTCAGTACAAATGAGAAAATCCAGTATATAAAAATATGAATATAATAAAAGAAATTCTGGCAGTTAAAACCCTGAAATTTGTGTAAAAATCAAGTACAGTCAGACCCCGATTTACCAAACCTGTATTTAACGAATTTAACGATCTAAAGAATTTTCTCTTTTCCCGATTAAAATGGAAACGAAATCCCCTATTTAACGACTAATAAACCCAAAATTAACGAAATATTTTATTAGTTTGCATTAGAAAAATGATTTTCCCCTTTCCAAATGACGTATCCTTTTTGTCCGGAACAGTAAGTCTTTTCTTGAAAGGAGCAACCCTTGACGGGAAAGGATGCAGACTATTATTAAACTTTACAGGTGTAAATAAGTCGTGAGTGTATCCTACTGTGTGAGTTTTGAAAAAGACAGGAAATTCCTTTCTTATTACTGCATAACTCAGGGGATATTTTAAGATTTTAACGAATATGTTAGATTTGATGACAGACTGTATCTGTCCAACTGAAGTTGAAGAAGTTGTTGATTTGTCGGAGGCAATTGCGGTTTTGATGCAGGGGAAAATTCATAATAAAACTTCTCTATCGAAACTGTTGTATTTTTACATTTTCTAATGCTTTACATTGTTCGGAAACTGTAAAAACATACCTTTTATGCAGCAAAATGTAAATGACTTAGTATTTTCTCTGGATTAAGGTATCCGACTACTTGCGACAACTTTTTTTTGAAAAAATGGAAAAATGGGGAATTTTTTTATTTATTTATTTTGTGGTTTTTAGGTTTCTTTGGTACATTTTAAGAAGAATATGCTAAAATTAAAAAGAGTAAAAAAATTATGATCACTAAAATACGAAAAAACTGGTAAAAATTTACAAAAAATAACCTAAACGTGGCCCATTTGGTACCAGAAGTTTATGAACAAATTTCAATTCTGATGTGTTGCTATGTTATTCTTTTTTAAAATGACCTTTAGGATAAGATATTTTAATTTTTACAAAAGATAGAGCACTTTATTAGTTATTATATGAAATTGCTTAAAAAAACAGTGATTATATTAACAAAAGGGACTGTAAATCTTGTAATAAAACAGTGATTGATAAATCTGAAGGTTAAAACACTTCTACTATTATGCAGAACGTACACCCCCAAAAAATTTCACACAATTAATTATTTTCAAAACTTTTTTTAGCAATCGCTATCCCCGTTTGAGCATTTTCAAAAAAACACATTTCGAGCAAAACGCGTTTTAAGGTATGACATATCTTGCTTAAAGTAATGGCATCTGCTTTTACTAAAACACTTGTAGTTTTTGTTCTAGTGAACGGAAAATAATAAACTTGGTCTTTTTATAAAGCTAATAAGATGACCTATAAAATAAAATCATAAAAAAATTTGTCACATTTTGGCAAAATTTACAATTTTAGGGTAAACCTTAAGACGAATTTTTTTTTTTTTTTTTTTTTTGATTCAGGAATCACACACAAGAGGATTGTCAAATATCTATTTGCCAGTATTTTAAAATTTTTGAATATCTGATGAGTAATAATTCACTAATAATATTTTTAGTAGTTGAACAAAAAGTGCGCAATTTCTAAGTATATTTCTTGAGGGAATGCTTATATCACAGGATTTCCAAAAGGTAGGTGAAACAAATTTATATTTTGTTTGAACCCCGATATAACACAAATCCCGAATTAACAAACAAAATATTCAATCCCGATGAATTCGTTAAATTGGAGTACGACTGTACTTTCTTTAATCTTTATATAAAATCACACTTCAATAAAACTTCTTAGCTTTCAACAACAAAAGTAAATGGTCGCCAGCAAATGCTATTTCCATACTTCCAATCTAAAAGCAATTTTTAATTAAAAATTTGCATAATAATTCAGATACACAAAATTATAAATATGTGTGCAAAAAATAGGAAGGCATTATTAAAAAAAATCGTATCAATTTCGGGGTATTTTATAACGTCACCATTTCTTCAATACAACTTTTAAAACAGAGAAATTTAAAAAAATTACATTATAACAATCCAATCGATATCTTTTTATCATTCCACCAAAAAAATTAATAAAAAGAATATTCATTTTTAACGAAATATCATCTGTATCGTACACAAATAACAAATGTCAAGATATTTTTCAATAAATACTATCAGCCTTATAAAATTAAAATAAAAAACTGCGAATGTTAATTTATTCTCAAGACTCGTATTCTTTTTTTTCGAACCATTTCCTATAATAGTGTATAACCACTGTAAAAATGAACTGTTCAATCAGACATATAAATAGCACTAAAAAGCAATTATTAAAATCAAATGTATACCTGGATTCATGATACAAGCGAGGATTAAACGTCATTAAAACTTCTAGTTTTATAAACTTGCTTGGATTGTTCTGTGAAAGTTACGATAAAATAGAACACTAGCTTTATAAATCCAAACGGAATACAATCCTTTCATTCCACTCGTCAGTTCAGCTATGTAAAGCAAACGATATATTTCCAAACGAACTGAATATTGAATTACGAACATGAGCAGACGATTAATAAAAAATCAAATCGCAAGACTTGATCGCTAGACTGTATCAGTGTTCTCTACAAAGCTTCCCCAATTGAGGTAGTCGAGCGTTAACATTATCTTTAAAATGGTATAATACGACGCCCTGGTAGTATCCGAATCTATAAACAAAAGAGCAAAGGTAACTTTTTTCTTTTCGGCTGGATCGTCGACATAGATTTTGATTTAAAGATGCTTTTAGGGAACATGGTAGCCAAGTGGTTATGGTCACGAACTTATGGCCGGCGTGATTTTCTGATTAAGAACCGATTCCTTTTGAAATCGTCCACATAAAATAGTTTTAGCCTATCTGTTGGAACATGAATTGGTTTATCATTGATTTTAAGAATAAAATTTTATCATGTTCATATGGGTCATGGCATGGTATTTGATTTAAATATTTTAATTTGCATCGCATTCTGAAGGAACGTGAGGGCTATTGGTGAAGGACTTCGTAATCTTGAATCACGGTTAAACAACTAGAATGACACCAGAACTGCACTACATTCTCTAAACTTCCACACCATAACAACGGCAGGACTTTGAGCCTAGAGAGATTTAATATGTATCAGCCTTTCTACATGGCGAATCTTCAGTGGCCTAAGGGCTTGAACCCACGATTCGAACATGTCTGCCACACACAAGTTCGTGATTATAATCCCACGGGTAACGCGGTCACATGGTATGGTGGCTGAAGGCTTCCAAGAACACCATTCGGTGCGGAGGAAAACACGAAAATAACTGAGGTCTTTGAAAACAAAAGATTATTGATTGAAAAATAGAACTGATTGAAAATTTTGAATAACTCGAAACTGTTGAACAAAATCCGATTGTTGTCAACAAATTTCTCTGAGGTTCATAATCGAATTTTGTCTCAGCAGCAATTCTTATTTGTTGATAATGTGGCAGCAACTGAAGAACTTATAGCAATAACTTGATAACTGTACATTGTGTTGAATATATAAAGTGGTTTTCCCCCATTTCCAATAATGATGGTATTGAATATCTCCAGCAAGGTTACAATATATGGATCTAAGAATGTGGATTGTCTCAGCAGCAATTCTTATTTGTGAATAATCTAGCAGCAACTGGAGAAATTATAGTAATAACTTGACAACAGAACATTGTGTTGAATACAAAGAAAGTGGTTTTCCCCATTTCTAATTATGATGGGTTTGAATGTCTCCAGCAAGGTTACAATATATGGATCTAAATTACTGTCAAATGTTGTTAATGGCAGGTCCTGTGATATACCTTACATAAACACTGAATCAAGTTAACAGGTCAATAAGATTTTACTGTGTTTGATGTCAACCAATAGTCCATATTCATTCAGAAAGTCAGCACCAATAATTGGATAAAGGACATCAGCAATGACAAAATACCAAGAAAATTTTCGACAAAGACCTAGTGTGTGCTCTACGGTTAAATTTTAAATTTAGATGCATTTATAGTGGAGGAATCAGCACACAGAAAATAATTTTAGATCACTGACCTCTCTCCTTTCCGTGGGACAGATATGCCCACTCCACTGTTGATAAGAATCTGTAGCTGATTTAAATTACCGAACAAGAAGCAAGAATGTTGTAGACTGTAGTTGTTGGCTTCCAATAGCAACCAGTCTATTTTTCGATCTTTTATATTTGCTGAGAGCAAGGTCGTGTGAACATATTCACTTTTATTGCCAAAAGTGCTGATATCAATGCATTAACTTTAATTTTGTTTTGACAGAATACAGTTTAGAGTTCTACTTTAGGTTCTTAATTTTGAAAAATTCAGGCATTGAAGATGCTGAGCAAGTTTTGAAATATTCAATTCTATTGCTTTAATTTTTTAATATAAATTTGCATCAAAATTATGGTCAACAGACAGAATTTATATCTGAATTCGAAAATACAGAAATATTGGCCATAAAAGCAATATTGGCTACCTTGAGTGCTAAAATAGCTTTGCCTAATGAGATATAGACTAAAGAAAAAAGAGTTATCACACATCATCTGTAAAGGAACTCCCATTTATAAATTGAATATGACAGAAGAGTTTCAAGTGTTATCTATCATCAAGTTTCTTGCATGGAATTTGCTCCAAGCTCGTCAAATGAGACTGCAAAACCGTTTGATGGCATATTTTGAAGAATCCAGGAAATTAATTAGAACATCTTCAATGCATTTTCGTCTAGTTCTGAAATAACTATGAATGATTCTGCTGTTAGCGAATAGAACTTTACGTTAGATAAACCCTAATTTTTTGGTATATATATATATATATGTGTGTGTTTTTTTTTTAAGTGGTGGAGATTTTCATGGCCACTCTGTTTATTTCAGCTAGTCAGACATCAAATTTACGTTTAAATTAAAGTAAAAATTCAAAAGAATATTTTAAAATCGCGTCCTCAAGTCAATAATGTTTGGAATGTTCTGTCAAAATTGTGAATAGAAATGGTAGAATAGAACACCAACTTCATCAAATCCAATTCTTTTATCTTAGCTTTGTTTTATTTTTCTTACTTAAAAATACTTTTTCTAAAAAATATCGTATTTTGATGAATATCAGTTAATTTTTTATTCAATTCCTTCTACTAGTTCACAATCTCCTTATATATATATCTTGCTCAAATTTTCAATCATTAATAAATTACATTTTAAAGCTCTCATTTGAGCTGAACTTTTATATACACTATTATTTTGGATGACAATACAGTAATTTAATTATATTTAATAAAAATTGATTAAAACTAATTATTTAAAGAATTACAAATACAGTCATGTTGGCTTCATTTTTAGCAATTTAGGTCAAAACTTTAAAAAAAAAATTTCCTCACGTTTTAAAGCATTCAGTTGAACTGAAATTTTATATACAGAATTGTTTTGGATGACAATACGATACTTTAATGATAGTTAGTAAAAATTATTGCCACTTAATATTGTGCTTCTGTCATATGTATATACATATTTACATTAATTGTAATTATATAATAAAAAGTAACTAAAATTTTAAAAAAATTTTGTTGACCTAAATAGAAATTGACTTAAACATTTTTTTAATATTACTCGTTTTTATGCAATTAGTAAATACACAAATGATTTGAACATAATTTTATATATTGTATGAATTTATAATTTATTTTATTTATTACACATTCAATGCATAATTATATATATATATATATGTTGGGGTAAATTCTAATTTAAAAACCTTCTGCATACGTAACTCCAATTGTAAATGGAAGCAATTACATATTTTTAGATTGATACAATTATTTATTCAGTGAAGTAATTTCTTCAACAATATAAGCTTTTAAAGTTTAGAAGAAAAGTCTTTGGCTTAAGGTCTTAACATTGTTATTTTGCAAGAATTAACCTAAATTATAAAAAATGTATTATTTTAACATTTTTATTAACTTAAATTTTTTTTTAAAAAAAAAATGACATTTTTAACCATTATATCTAGACTTGATTGAAAACTATTAAAAATTTGATTCTATTCTTGTCAAAAATCATTTGTACAATTTTAATGTTACTGTTAAGCAACAAATAAATTTTGATTTTGATTGTTCAAATTTTTAAAAAATGTGCATATATCAAAAAAAAAATTACTTAAAAAGGATTTAAACATTTATTCCAAAAAAAGGGTAAAAATATACAAGAAACATCCATGGGTAATTTACATGTGTAATAAAAAACAATATTGCATTTCAGTTAAAGAGAGTCTTCGTCTGAAATAATACCTCATTATATATTGAGATTTTTTAAAGTCTATAATACCTTTTGAACTAGGAAGTTATAATGAATAAATATAAAAAATAAAAATTCATAAACATAGATGGTACAAAATATTTGTGCTCCTCTGGCTTTAATCAGAAAAGTGATATTGATCATAATGCTATAAAATGAATTTTAAATTCTTAGTCCTAGAATGCACAAAAAACTCTATAGGTTTAAAAAACATTTTCACTTAAAAATGATAAGAGAAATGTTTCATATATATATATATGAAACTATATATATAAAGCAGTTTCAATATTTAGGTAATTAGATAATTTGTACATTTACTGTATAAATAACATAGTTAAATACGCAAAAGCAATTAATATATTATATATAATCTCTTTTAAACATACATAACACACATAAGGTTCCAACAGCAATTAGAGTAAAATTATAAAGATGTGTTGAAATGTTGCGTGTTTTTGACAAGAAATGTCAAAAACACAAAAAAAAAAATCAAAAGATAATAACATGTCATTGATATTTAGTTTACTATAGCAGCAATCATTGGCTTAGAGTAAGTAGTATGCACTACTTTGTCTACAAATGTGTTAATACTTAACAAATTTGTGACAAATTTAAAAAATTTCCTTTCAAATTAAAGTAGTTATGGTCATTATTGGTCTTGATAGTAGCATAGCCAATACAGGAAACAATATAACGAAGATTATGATATAAATAACATTTTATAAGTTTATTTGAAAATACCTAATTTTTCCATATGAAATCAAATAAAAATTATTAAACTTGTTTGTACTAAAAATGCATACATAGATTACATACAGATCGTTATTATATAAATCTAATCTTCAATTTAAATCATTAAGAATTACAAGAGAAGTTTTATCCGAAATAAATTGAAGAAATTATTCTCAAATACACATTAAGAAAAACCCTTTATGGTTTACAACTATGATAAGTTGTCCTCTTACTCTTACATGGCCAGAGAGTAAATACTTGGCAGAAATTAAAATATACAATTTAATACAAAAAAAAACACAAGAATCAATATTTTTAGAGAAAAAGCACATAATAAATTAATAATTTTTTTCTATTGTCTCCTTTTAAGGTACTGGTATTTAGTATATGATACTCACAAAAAAAAACTACACAACATATTATAAAAACAGTCTTAATCATGCAAAATTTATATACGTATGCATATAGTTCACTGTAGATCAATAAAAAAAACTAGTAAAATATTGGAACAAGGTAAGCAAAATTTATTTTTAATTAACTACTAATAAATTTATAACCTATTCACAATATACAGTACTCAGCAATTAAATATAAAATAAAAGAAATCTACTTTTAATATCACAGATTTTAAAACAAAAAAATTTCCCCCATTTTCTTAAAAAAAAGTCTTTTTTAAGTGTAATGACAAAAAAATCCACACACACTTATAACACTTCAGGATAATATGCATATTTAGAGAAAGTACAAATATTACAATTACACATCATCCGTCATATATATATATAAAAAGGTGAGACAATATGAAACAATCCTTAATTAGAATCAAAACCACTATCAGGTTTTGAATTAGAACTTTCAACAGGCAACACAGAGGGCTTTTCAACTACCACATCAAGTTTTTCAAGTGGTGTTTCCAAATTATCCAGATCATCATCTGCTTCGATTGATTCATGGGGAATTCGTTCTGGAATTGCACGATTTTCTTTGGGTATTACTTGATTTACAGGTACATATGGATTTCTAGAAGTAGCTTTAAGAGGTCTTAAATAAGTGGCAGGAATAAGACCCGTTTCAAGCTTTTCATTGTGAGCAAAGACCCATCCTCTTGGATTTTTTTGCAAACCTGTATAAATTTATAACAAATAATAAGTTAAATGTAGTTTAAAAATCCATTAATAAAAAATGTCCAACTCAGAATTTATTCTCAAATAAAATTAAATCCTTTTCAAATTTAATAAAATAATTTAATTAAGGATTATTTTACAGGTATTGCATGAATTGTTCTACTTTGCTTTTATTTGAAATGAAACAAATGGACTTTATTTTTTTTTTTAAATTCTCAGCTTATAGAAATTATTCATTTAATAACTAATACCTTAGCAAAATCTTTAGAGTTAATCAATCCCCTCCCCAATTACATATATATATGTTGGAAATTGCTAGCATTCTAATTTAGATGTTGACTTATTTTAAACTTATCTTTTAACTATATTTATGATATACAAAATATAACTCTGATATTTTATTTCTGAAGACACAAGAGCTAATAATAAACAGTTACTCTAAAAAGAGGATGAGGATTAAATTCCTGAGCAAATGTGATATGTTTGAATTTGATTTGAAAAAGAGCATAGATGAATTAGCAAAATGTTCAGTTAAATACACAGTTAATTTAGAACATGAAATGATGATTTCATGATAAAATAATATTAAAAGATATATTTAGTTAAAATTACCTATATGTATACCACATATAGAATTGAAATAAGAAATAATTCAAATGTATTTCACACACACATGCACAATTATTCTGTAATTCCTAAATGTATTTAAGTTTAAAACTGAGGCATACATCAAAATCAATTTTTTTTTTACATAAAATAACCACACACATGCACAATATATTTAATAAAATAAAAAAAACATACAAATCATTTTTTTTTCCAAACCACTTTTCATTAAAAAAAACAAGTTGTACTTCTGATTTAAAAATGTATGCATATTTGTGTGTGTAATTTCATTTCATGGTTCCCCCTCCCCCCGTCTCATTTTGGCTTTTCTATTTATTATAACCATTCAATTTTTCATTATTTTATTGTCTTAATAAAGACATGTTTTCTACCAATGCTTATCATAACCATACCATTTGACCAGAGGGGAAAAAAGTTCCCTTTAAGGTTATCAGATTGGAAATCATTACACATATTCGATTTATTGTCATTTTCTGTATACTTCTGCTAAGTCCTTCACAGAGTGAGCTCAAGTAAATAATCTATTTAAATTATGAATAAAATGTATAAATATTTGTGTCAAAGAACATTTTAATACAAAATAAAATATACTTCATTATTATTATTACTTATTATTACTACTATTAATACTTCCTGCAGAAAAAAGTACAAATATTATGACATAACAATTTCTTGAAGAAAAAAAAACACAAGTAAATAGTTTTGTAAATTAATGAAGATTTGAGTGAAAATATACTATTACAAAATAATATTAATAACTTAGATAATGTTCTAATGGACACTGAATATGAATCTATAGATACTGACAAGGAGAATACTGGAAATATAAAGTAGGTTAAAAAAAAATTACCATATCATCCGGTGCATAACATGCATTTATACTTTCAAGATGTAATTCCTAATTTTTAGGTATATTCACCATATAATGAGCTCCCCCCCCCTTTTTTCACAAAGAAACCTGAAATGTCCATGCTCAATGCTCATGTTTTGAAGTCCTTTATTCAAGATATTACTCCAAGCTTTAGAAAAAAAATAGTATACTTATTGTAGCTCTTTAAGTTCATAAGGAGAATGTTATTCTCCAAGTTTTGAACTTTTTTGTCATTCCAAGTTTTCAAGATAATGAAAAAATTTTAATTGATGGAACAGTTTTTTTTTTTAAAGTAAATTAATATTTCATGTCATTTTCTTAGAAGAAACGGTTCCAATAGTAAATAAAAAGTTTAATAATATGAATTGTACAGACAGGCCTATACTTTCACCACTGCATTGTAGAAAACAGGTAAAAACCTGCACAATAATTAAAGCAACATGATTTCTTTAAAACCAGTCTGTCTCAAATGATATTAGATGAATTTATTGAAATTTTATAAGCTTAAGGTGCCTATGAAATAAATCATTTGCATATGTTAATATCAAACATATTTTTATTATTAAGATCTAGATTTGTTTCTGAGCATAAATTGTTTCACAGAACTTATCCCGTTTGATTTTAAAACAGTAAATAAAGATAATGTTTGGAAACAGATTAATTCCTTTCAATAACTAAGACATAGAATATATTTATTGAAAGTAACCAAAGCTGCCATAAAACCAAAACAAAAGAATCATTATCCATAAAAGCAAGTTGTTAACTTTAACTTATATACTTCCACAAAATATGTTATCAAATTTTAGTAACATCCAAAAATAGACTTTCATATTTTAGAAATGATAAAAATAAATACTTTTCAGCAATGCTTGCTGAAGATGTACTTAAACTCATAGGATCATTTAAGATTTCAGAAGAGTTGAAACCACAGCAAACTTTTCTTATAAGTAAATTCCAAGCAACAAACTTCTAGCTGTTAGTTGGAACAGTCAATCAGTTTAGACAAAAGAAAATCATCAAAACTCGCAAAATAGAAGGATGATAGAATGAAACATTTTTCAGCAAAACTTTTCAAATCTTATAACTGTATTCTTGTAATGGTTAAAACATTTTTCATTTAGCTGCAAACATAAATCTGTACAAGTAGAAGCAAATTATAAATGGTGTGCATCTTAAATCAATTCATATTACCAACAAAAAGCAAATGTATGCAGACATGATTGATCAAACAGAAAAGAAATATGGCATAAGATACAAACTCTTGCAGTTAGTACTATTGCAAAAGTTTGTCCAAGTACTTTTCAATGTCTTTGATTTAGCTGGCACCAGTGGCACACACAAAGGGGGGTCCCAATGTCCAACCCCCCCCTAGTCCTTGATTTTTTTTTCCGATTGAATATAATTAATTCTATGTATATAGTACATAAAATTTAATTAACTATTTTTACTAATGATTAATTTTATTAATTAATGCTAATTATTGATTCAATAATTTATTTTTTACTCATTTTTACTCCTGACAATCAACAAAATCAAAAGAATATGTGTGGCGGCATATTGGGGTATGATACGAGAATGATGGACTCTAGTGGACTTTCAACCCTTCACCCACCTGGCTATCACTAATGCCTAGAATTTACACAAGGAGAAAAAAAAATGAGAAAAGACATTCTGCTTTATCCCGCAGAGCTCCATGTTGATTTGAGGCATATTAGGAATACCAGAAATGGAATACTGATTAATTTTACTATAGATTTTTATAAACATAAAAACCTCTTAAGATATGACAAATCTACAAAACTATGTTCTAAATATCAATGAATAAAACCAAATATCACACAGCTGAAAATATTGCATTTAAATCTTAACTCTTGTATTCATTATTAATCCAGCTCAAAATTCATATCAAAAGAACATTTACTTAACAAATTTTTAACCCATAATTGTCTAAGAAAATTAGATGCAACTTACTTTTAACAGATATGTATAATTTGTCACCAGCTTTGAAAGATAATTCATGTGGTTGTGTAGCAGTAAAATCATATTCAGCAACACCTAAGTAGCGCCTTCCATTGGCATCTACAAAAACAGCAGGATCTAAAATTGTAAATAAAATAAATCAGTTCAGAAAGCTTACAATAATCATCGAATGGTCTTTAAATATTCAGAGTTGATCTAAAATGAATGAATGAAGAAATCTAAAATAATAATTTAACTATAGCACCCCTTTTGTAACAAAAAAAAAAAAGATAGAAATATATTTTTTTTAAAACTCTGCCTTTACCTTTCCTTAAAATATAACATTATTATAATCAGACTTCATTTAGATTAGCAATACATTTTAGTATATTGGAACTGATCTAAATGAAAATTAGTATTTTTTTCTGGAATCAAATCATATGCAAGTGAAAGCAAACTATAGGTTAACAGGCTAGATGCAGCCTGTAAGACGTTTCTATATGACCCAACACAAATTCCATTTTTTGCAAATTCAAAAATTTCAATAAAAACCTGAAAGGCAAAATTTATTCAATATTTATAATACATCCAAATTCTTTTAGTACTTCTTGCCATAATGCACATTTCATTGTATGCTACAATATGTAAGATAAAATAATTTTTAACAAATATATTAAAATAAATATGAATAAATGAGAGTATACATTTACGTAGTATTTCTTAATCTTAGACACAAAATTCCAAGCTTTGAAAATGTGTTCCAAATGTAAATCTAAAGCAAATACAACCTAAACATTTGATAAATTTATCAAGTAGATAAATTTTATAAAATGGTAAAGTGAGTAAATAAATTTTATAGAAGAATTTTTGAAAGTTTTTGTAATGTCATCCAAAATGTCCTGAAAGGAAATGAAGGTTTGGAAGAACTAAGAGCTCCCACCCCATCGAACTACAACTATAGAAGTGTTGATACTATACACTATCAATGATGATAACTGAAATAGAAACGAACATATTTTGATTTTGAATAAAGTTGAACAATTTAATTTTAAATGAGAATAAAATTTTAAATTATATTAAAAAGAAAATAATATCAGACATAAATTGAAACTAAAACATTTCATGAAAATAAACTTTAAAAAAATATATTGTCTAAAGTATTTGTCTTTCAATAAGCATTACACAATAAAATACATATAGAAAATTGTACAAGGAAAAAAAAAAATTTAATTTTTATTTATTTACTTTTGAAGATGTATTTGTAAATTAAATAAAAATAAGATAGTTGTAAAATCATGTCTCAATGCAATACTGAAACTTCAGGAATTTTATTCTAAAAATATGTAGAATAATTATGATTAGATTTTGATTAATAAACATTTATTTGAAGCAACTTAAATCTATATAGAGTTGTGTGAAGGCTATAGAACTAACTACATTATCTAATTCAAATTAATTACTTCTTGATTTCAAGCAGTTATTTAAAAATACAACATTTATAGAAGGTATAAACGACATTTTTTCCTAACACAATGAAAACATTTTAAGGTATATTTTAATCAACACAGATGCTTATGACGGATGAAATTCTCATAGCTTTTTCATTCTACTATTTTACAAAGATTATTCCATACCATTATTGAGATCAAAATTTGTTCTACATATTTTTAAAACAGTTTAGGAGAAAACATTTGTGTGTGTATTTGACTTTCTGATGATCAACTATTTTAATTCAAATAACTAAAGAATAAATTCAAATTTGACACAAATTTTTTGAATTTATGTTGTTAAAAATAAAAAACAAAATACATGCATACTCTACTATGATTTAAAACTTATAAATTTTAATTTAAAATATTTTCTGCAAGCAGTGAATGATAAAAACAAATTTTATAGCATAATTCTTTTATAGAATTTAAATATATTGTTTTATATAATAAGAAATTTATATTTACACAATAAACCAGAACTGCTGCAAGTGTCAATATGTACAATACATGGAAAAAGGAATACAATTAGCTGCTTCAAATAATTTGAAACCTAATTTTGAATAATCATTTGAATTTATATTTAAAAAAAATAATGAAAATTGTAACAAAACTACCCAAGTTTTTCAATAGCATATGCTCCATTTTTTTCTCCACAGTATAATTCTGTATATGGCATAAGTCAATTGATTCTTGTTAATATTCATCAAAATTACAACTCATTGACCTTTCAAAATTAAACTAGAAGCAAGAGTAGATTATCGTTATTTTTGCTTTTTAGAAATATTTGATATTATTCATGAACCATAGGGTATCATTTTAATAACTCATGGGTCTACAAGTTGTGCAAGTATAAACTATGATAGTTGAATTTTACTAAATTATATATAGTCCACTTCTACTATTACATTAATTACTTTCATGTAAATTTTGTCTATTAACCTGGAAAGACAACTGCATAAACTAATGTTATTGCACATTATAAATGATCTTTTGATTTATATACAGAATTTTATCAGTTTATCTGTTCAATTTTTTAAGAAGTACAATAGCAAATAAAAAGTTGTTTCATGAGATTATTCCAAGAGAGAACCTGATGACAATTAAACAAGGACTAGCAAATTTAGCAAGCAAAAGACCTTCTAATGAATTCATTATTGCAGATTTTTCTTTGCTTTGCATGCCTAACATAGCTGTAAAGTACTTAAGGTAGAGAAATTATTTAATACATGGAAGGTATTTAGCTATAAATCCCAAACAGAACATTTACAATATAATTTGACAACCTTTAAATTATTGAATTTATTTTAAATTATATCTTACATATTATTAAATTACATCAATATACATTACATTATATAATTAAATTACATATCTTAAATTACTGCATATCTATCATATTTTTCTAGCCACAATATGCAAGTAAATAAAAAATATATATGTGAGAATAAATTTGAAACAAGATATTTCGAATAAAAATATTGAGTATGTTTAAAATGATTTTGATAAATTTCGATTTATAAGAAATTTCCTTCAAAAAAATATACATATAAAAAAATAGGCTTAATACAGACAAAACTTGCATTATCACTTTGATTCTGCAACATAATTGCTTAACAAATATTTTGTCAGATTTCCCAATAATTATATGCATTTAAAAGTAAACATTTCTTATTGTACAAAAAATTTACTGCAACTGATAAGATTAAAATTTAGCTTCTGTTGTGTAATTTTTAAGTTTAGAAAATGAAAAATAAATAATTAGTCATTTCCATTTTGTAATATTGTATGAATTTCTATAAGGCAATCTTATTACAATAAAAAATACAGTTAAGAAATTCTCACTAAAATATTTCAAAATGCTAATCTGAAAAAAAATTATACTTTTGGATAGAATTATACCGTATTTACTTGAATCTAAGCCGCCATCAATTCTAAGCCGCACCCCAAATTTTCAAAATGTTTTTGTGAAAAAATGTTGTTACTGATTCTAAGTCGCACCCAATTCTCTACATGTTTTTGAGAAAAAAATAAAAAATAGTGTAAAAGGCTCATCAATACCCAATATTTCATTAAATTTTTTAAAAAATTTAATGAGAAATAATAAATTAATAATTAATTGATTTTAGAGGTATTAAAAACTTTCAAATACATACATGAACTTATAATTATTGTAACCATCAGTATAGTGTTTCAAAAATGATTCATCACTCCCATTGTCTTAACCGACTTTGGAATTGGTGCTGGCATCGCCATTTTCCCACACAGTGTTGTCTTCCGTACCATCCAGTGCATTTGGTATGCAATATTTTTTTGAGAATGCATTACAGAAGAAGGAAAAAGAATGATTAAAAACCGTTTAACATTTACAAGCAAAAATTATATTTTGTTTACACCATCGACGTATATTTGTATCATCTGTGCCAAATTTTCAGTGGTTGCTGCTCCATTTCCATTCTTTTCTGCATATGAAATTGCCTCCCTTTTCATACTTGCATCACACAGTTAACTCATCTGGACCAATATCTTTGATGTTTAGCTAATTACAAGAAAGTGTATACAAAAAAATTCCTAAATACAAGCAGACAACGAGGTTTAGGATAGACTGAATACTGGAAATAAACTGCAGAATGGGATAAGTCATTGAAGCAAGATGCCAGAATGGACAGTTACATTTTTCCTTTTGAAAAGGATACAAACTCAATTTCCCCCATCCATTTATTCTAAGCCGCACCCAATTTTCAGTAGCATTAACACTGGAAAAATAGTGTAGCTTAGATTCGAGTAAATACGGTACATTAATTCTTTGTTATCAAAGATTACAGTTTGTAACAAAATAAATCACAATGTAACTATAATTAAGAAATACTTATTACTTCTCATTTAAATAAATTAATACATTGAATATACGGATCTGAAATATTACATAAGTAATTAATAAAATGTTTACTAATTACATTTTCATATGCTAAGGATAAATAAAGAAATTTTCATTCATACCATAAGGCTTTTTAATGCTAATGCTCTTGGATAATAGTTTGAACATCAGCCAAGGTGCACCTACGACTAGACCAATAAACATGAAGAAAGGCCAAGGTGAGGCTTTACCATCTCCTGGCAAATCCGATGGTAATGAACCATCAACCATTTGCTGAGCAGAGTCCCATGCAGCATCTACTGAAGGATTTTCTTTTCTCAATTCTAAGAAAATAATTAAAAAATAAGCACAATGTGAAAATAAATAATTAAAGTAACTCAATAAGCAAAAAAAAAAATTTTTTTTAATTTTGGTACATTTAAATAATATTTAAATTTTTAAAAATTTATTTCTTAAAAGATATTCTCTTAAATTTGAAGAATAAAACCTTTCTAGTAACTTAAGGAAAAAAATACATAAAATTAGATAACTTCAACTGTTTAATTTTTGATGAATATTTGAAAAAATACGACAAAGTCATTGATACAAATTTCAAAAATAGTTAAAAACAGCCATGTCTAATGCCAAACAATAATTCTTGAAGAACACAATTTTTTGTACATAATTAAATGTGCATGCAATTCAGGCCTACTGTTAAACTGTTACAATTAACACCCACAAGGTATTTCACCAATTAGTGTGTAGAATCTATCTACATGCCAACACATTTGGATTAATTGTTCAGTTTCTAGGCAAGTAATTGAAAAAAAACTTTAAAATTAAACTCAAAGACTTAATTTCTTCTAAAAGTGTCAAGTAAATCATTATATCAGGACCATGCTCCAACATTACTGTTTACAATAATGAGGGGGGGGGGGAGAAAGGATAGCAAAAAAGAAAATTTTTAATCTACTTCTCCTTAAATATTAGTTGTTTCAAAAAGAGAGCCATTGTGATTGATCCAAATATAAACTTAGCTTTTATATTCTCCCTTTTTTACTAGGTTATAAAAGCTTGAATGATATATCTTCAATGTTTCTACAAAATGTATTTGTGTAGTATAACATGGGTTTGATGAAATTGCTGTCTTGATCACTGTCTCCTCGAGCATCAAATTTAAAAAACAAAAGCAATTTTGGATTTTTTGTTGTTGTTGTTGTAAGCATTTAAAATTTAGGCTTGTAAATGCCTTTTACACATTAAAGATAAACAAATATTCTGTAATAATTAGTAACCGATAAACTCAAAAGACACATGGAAAGCTTCTCATACTTAAAATATTTTACTTCAAATTGATGTATGTAATGATAATTAGGGTTCCTTTTTTAAAAATATACATACAAATATTTTTATATGTATTAACATGATAGAAAATGGTTTTAAACCTCTTGTTCAAATTTTACTTAATAACTTTTTACAAATTAATAAAATTTAACAAACTTTGATTTCTGCAAATCAGAAAGAAGTTTTACTCACATGTTTAAACCAATCAAAATCCTTTATTATTCATAACAATTTTTAGAAGAAAGAAATAAAAAAATCAAAAGCTTCCTATCCTTTTTCACACCTAGAATAAAACTTGTTTTTATTAAAATTAAATTTAAACTAATTCACAAAAAATTTGATTAAAACCTTACACTTTAGTTAGTACTTTAACTGATTAAATTGCAAGTTCAAAACATACATATCATTAGAAATTTGACAAGTACAGTACTTTTTTAAAAGATATATTACTTGTACTTACTTAAGAGATAAAGTACTTTTAAACAAAGCCATTTAAGTCCCCGAATTAAGGTCAAAACTGACAAAATCTGAGCCAAATGATCTTTTAGACGAGAAAATTGATCTACAACACCTAAAATTGCATTATAAGAACTATGTACTGCATGGTAAGAGGATTCCAACATCATACTAATTGAACTAACAACTTCCACAACAGACTCAATGGATTCAAAGGCTGGTCTTGTATTCTCTTCCGCCATCTGAATAAAGCTATTGTACGAATCATTAGGAGCTCCAAAATGTCCATACGGAGACATTCTATAGCCCCCATAGCCACTCGAATAACGAGAAAATGGAGAATAATAACTAGACATTGAAGGAAATCTGTTATAACTTGACATATAAGGACTTGATCTCTGTGGAAGTGGTGGTGGTCCTACATATCCTGAACCTCCAAGAGGCATTGGGTTTCTCAGGTAAGCAGGAGACAAAGGTACAGCATTCCCCCGATTTTCAGGATTGATTCTCGATAAACCTCCAAGAGCATGTAATCCTCTGTTATTAATCACAGAACTGGAAAAAAATTAAATTGCATAATGTTAGAAGCAATTATTGTTTTTATATACAATACTTTGATTAGCAATTTACTGTAAAATCCATTGTATGATGCCCATCTCTGTATAACATGAACCTATACTTTCACTCTGCATTTTTTAATTTTTAGGTATATTTGCTGTATAATGAAAACCCTCTTTTTATGAAGAAACCCAAAATGTACATACACAAAGCTCTTATGTTTTTAAGTAATTTATTCGAGGTCATATCCCAGGCTTTTGAAAAAATAATATTTCGATACATGTAGCAGTCTAATTTTTTTATGTGTAACATCTTTCCTCTCGATTGCTGGAGATTTGTGGGAGTGATTTTGTGAAAAGGGACGGAAATGCATAACAGGAAGTTGGGGAAGCGCGCGCTATTCAGTGAAGTTCTGTTTTTTCTCCTTCATTCGGGAGGGGCTCCGCCCCCATCCCCCACCCTCTGCGGTCTAGGCCGTGGGATCTTTTGTTTTTGTTTTCTCACTTTAGGATCAGAGAAGAAGCTAAGTCCTTTAGACAGAGACGTGGTTATACAATGACGAACGTGTTTCGATACCTGACTTCGATTGCTGCGTACAATTTAAACGACCGGGTCACAGAGCAGCTGGTGGTGCGATCTATCGTAAACAGAACTACTCACATGTTGTGACTCGACATATGGATATTACTTATCATCAAACAAGTGGACTGGGTATTGTTAGTCAAGATATTGGGGATATATGTGCGGCAAAATGCTTATTTGAAAATGGACAAACAGTGATTTCGGTGGTCATATACATTTCTCCGAATCAAAAGATTCAAAAAATTAAAGATTTCCTGCATTTTGTACTTTTACCATATACCAAAGGTGGTTTTGCTCTTTTTTTTTTTAAAAAAAATCACTCGCTTCCCATGATTTTGAGTGATAATTTTAAAGTTAACTTCAGTTTGCTACAAGCCGAGCCACTCATAGCTTTTTTGAATGATGAACTCAAGATCGAAATGAACACAAATCGAAATGTTTCGACAACTAACAGTGGTACAGCTATTGGTGCTATTTTTCAACGGTTTTTAAATACTTCAAAATCACAAGTATATGTGTCATATTTTAGTTATCATAAATTATAATTACCGCTCTTCCCCAAATTGAACAATAATAATTATTTTTGATAAAAAATTGCATTACTCCTCGTGTTAATTAAATAAAATTTTCATTGAAGATATAATTATTCCATAGAAAACTATTTCCAATCATACTCGATTCATTTTTTTCAGGATTTAAGTTGCTATTGCGAATTTACCACGATAACATGTCAGATTTTACACATCGTATGCGACTACTGTAAGGCTCGTTTCTTTTTTTCTCTGTGTTTATCTTTATTTTTAAAGCTCTTATATTTATACCTTGCCTATAACATGGAACAGCAAATTTGTATCCCTTTTTCTTTTGTGTTAAAAGTGTGCATTATACGCTGGATTTTGAGGGTAAATTTTTAACTAGATAAAATGATTGAGCTAGTGAATGAGTGAACTAGAGTCGCACTATTCAGCTGCTCAAGGGCTTTTGGCGACAGACCTCGTAATTTTGAACCATGGTCGTCAAGTGATGAGCACAACATCTGAGCTGGCACCCCCTCTACTAACTACCACACCACATCAACAGAAGGACATTTGAGCTCTCTAGATTTAATGTGCCTCGCTTCCCTACACAGCAGGTCTTCAGTGGTACTAGGCTCAAACTCATGACACCAGTCACGAGCCTATTACCTTGACCACTAGGCTACCAGGGCCACAAAAAATTATTGAATTAATACTTGACCCATATTGTAAGAACTAAATAAATCCCAGGTATAAAAATGGTAATTTTAAAAATAAAAATAAGAGACAAGCATAGAAAAAATTAGACCTCTATGTACATCAAAATACTGTCTATTTAAAAGTTATGACATACTTTAAGAACTTAAGAATTATAGTTCAAGAAGTGTACAATTTTTTCAAAATCCTGTGATAATACCTCATATAAATGAGTTCAAACATAATAGCATTGCACACATACATTTCAGGCTTCTTTGTAAAAAAAGGGGGGAGGGGTATACGTTATATGGCAAAAATACCTAAAAATTAAAAAATGCAGCTTGAAAGTACAGGTGCAGGATATACCCACATTTTATGGTAAATATTTTTGTTTTGATGTCAAGATGCAATTCATGTGGCAGAAATTTTGCTGCAGTGATGCTAATACACAAGTACCAGAAAATCTAAGAAGTACTTTAAAAATTAATTTTATATACATGTTTATCTAAGTTAGCAAATACAGTTATTCCCCTGCTAATTAGAAATAAATAAAAGTAAAATTCAATAACTTCTAATGCTATAAAAAAATTTTTTTTTAAAAAAAACCTTGAATTGTCAGTTTTCTCCCTTAATATATTAGTATACTAGCTGACCCGGCTACGTGTTGCTGTGGCTTTGTTTTAATACGTCAGTACAATATTATTTTAAGCTATTAAATGCAGTCAAATTAATTTTCGTTTATAATTTTGGAGGGTCTAAATAAAGTATAAAACAACAAATTATTTTAATTTTGCATTTCATTTATCTCCTATTTGAGTGTAGTATAATGCATGAATTACTAACGAAGTCATTAAGTAACAACATATGAAGATTTAATTTTATAAATGTGAATAACATTGATTCTTTGCAATTTTTAAAATTATTTTTATCATTTTAAAGCATAACAAAAAATTTTATACAACTAATCACTAATCGGTGCACAATATTTTTCGGTAACCCGTATTTTGCTAACTCAAATAGATTCAACGGTTTCCGCACACGTGAGCATGTAACATCTAGTTGCCCATTTGAGAAACATGGATTTTCTGAGTCCCAGTATCAAACGAATATTGTTCGGGTTTCAGATTCATTTATGGTCATCACAATAGCCAAACAAATCAGAAATTGAAGCCTTTTGAATGGTATTAGACATTCTGATGGTATCAGTGGAATACGTGGCAACAGATTCCGTAGTAGCAGAACCGAATTTTCGTTTAAACTTTACAATCAAAATGCTTGCTTCAAGAAGCTCCCGGGATAGTTCTTTTGATGATCAAACGTGCACCGTTGCATTATTTAGGTGAATTTAAGTTACGCAGACAATAATCAGGGAACCAACCGAAGATTATGTGGTGACATTCCTGATACATCTAGAGAATTCAAAAACTCGGTTAGAAAATATACGGTTTTCTTTTCATCAACAATAGTGTTGAATGGTTTAAAAGGCATTGGATCAACTGGCAACAATCCTGTGTCTGGAAGTTTATTTCATCAGAATATCAACATTTTTTCTAATTAAGTAACAGGATTACAGAGGCAATAATTATCAAGATAATTATACCGTATATCTGGAAAAACACTCTCGATCAGTTCCTTTTTGCCTAAAGCACATTACAGAAATCGTCTGGGTATTTCATGCATTATGTATTGGGATGAAGTTCTACTTCACCATTTCTGATATTCAGTAGTTGGTAAGGAAATATTTGCTCAGATTGATCATCTTGCAAATGTACTTGCATGTTTATGGTCAGTCGAGGGTGTTTCCACGTAGCGCCATAAAAACGATTGTTTTAAACAGGCATTAATCTCGTGAGCAAAAGTAGAGCACACATATAATGGCTGTTAATATGTTTCGGAAATCACCAGACAGTAATACAACAGCAACACCGAATATTCTTTCATTGCCATTTAAATCTTGCAAAGCTCTATATAATGCTTTGAGTGAATGTTTATGGATGATGGTACACTTATCCATGATCATGATTGAATTCATTTGCAATGCTGTAGCCAATCCACTTTTTTTTTCAATGGTACACATAGCCTCTTGTATTTTATGAATGTCCAACGGCAGCTGATGCGGAATGTGCAGTTTTTCTGCCATCTAACACAGTGACAAGAATGCCTGAAGATGCAATTTCCTATTGCAATCATATTTTTGCATGACTGCACCTGAAAGTTTAGTTCCTACAGGGAATGAAAATCCGGAGGTGGAACTCGAACACAAAGCCATTTGACCTCATTCCAGCAATATACAGAAAATTTACTGAATCTTTTGAAATTCGTATCCAGTTTCTCGTTCCCACCCCGAGATGTACTCGGTGCCCACTTTCGATGTCCTTGCTCTTGTAAGTTCAGTCTCTGAAGGGGGACATTATGGTTGGTCGGCATTATCCAGCAAAGTTACGGGAGTTTCTAAAATCCGATTTCCCATTATTATTGTTTCCCATCCAGAAAAACACCAGGAAAGCATTTCTCACTTCTCAAGAATTTTAAAGCAAGCCTTTTCCACAGTTCGTACAAAATACTTTTGTCTGGCTTTGTTTGACATAGATATGAGATTACATTGAATTGGATTAGAATATTAGGATCGGCTGTTCTGAAATACAATCAAGATCCACTTTTTTCGTCTCTATGTCGGCAGTGGTCGCCGTAGCCAAGTGTTCAAGGCATCGGACCATAGCTAGCGTGTCACGAGTTTGAGCCCAGCACCACTGAAAACCCGCCGTGTAGGGGAACGATTCACGTTAAATCTGTCGAGAGCTCAAACGTACTCCCGTTGGTGTGATGTAGTAGTTAGGAGAGTGCGTGCCAGCTCAGGTGTCGTCTGCGTCACTTGACCATGGTTCAAAATTACGCGGTCAATCGCCAAAAGCCCTTGTGTAGCTGAAAAGTGCGACGTTAATATTCACTCACTCACTTTACGTTGGCAAGATAGGCTGGTACTGCTGTCCGAGAATGTTCCGATCCCCCGGCATTATCTGGCAAAAATACATTAATTTCTATATTTCGATTTCAAACTCACTTAAACAATCTCAAATTACACCAGAAATACACTTTTCCCCTGAGAAGACTTTAAGGGTGAGCTCCTGCCCCAGTTTGCGTAAAAAACGGTCATCCTGAATTATCCGGCAAAGTTACTGCTATTTCTCAGTTTGAACATCAGATTCGGATTATCCGTTTTGATATACACCAGGGACAAAGTTTTCATGATCCAAGGCTTTTAAGGCAAGCCCAAACTCCTAAAATTCAATTTCAGATTCTCACTTCACACTCTGAAATGCACACGGAGCTGACTTTTGATGCTCCAGTGCAAGCAAGTTCAGTCGCTAGAGATAATGAAAATCCGGAAGAGAGGAACTCGAATCATTTTCCTTTTCTCCTAATTCAGACAATATCCGGCAAGTTTAGTTGAGTTTCTGAAATATAATTTCAAATTATCGTTTCCTGCCCCTAGATACAACTGGAAATTACTTTTGTTCCCCTGAGCCGGCAAGTTCAGTCCCTGGAAGGGGCATTAGGGTCGTCTAGCATTATCTGGCAAAGTTACAGGAATGTCTAAAATTCAATTTCAAACTCTCGTTCACCATCCCGACTTACAACAGAAACGCACTTTTTCCGCACCAAGACACACACACACACACACACACACATTAAGGCTCTTACCACAATTTGCGTAATAAATGGTCGTCCTGAATTATCCGGCAAAGTTACAGTTATTTCTCAGACTGGATATCAGACTTGGATTATCCATTTTGAAGTACGCCAGGGTCCAAGTTTTCATGATTCAAGGCTTTTAATGTAAGCCCCTGTTATGGTGTGTCTAAAATACAGTCGGCCGGCTTTATCCGGCAAAGTTACGGTTATTTTTCGAGACTGACTCGAAAATCGGATTCCACACCCTGAAATACGCCAGGAACTTAATTTTTGTGCATTTTGGTGTGTAATATCTGCTTCCACAAACACATGAGCAATGCCACATTTTGCGATTATGTCCTTACGGGATCTGGCAACATTTTTTCCGGATTCTTCACATTTCCGGCAATAAAAAAATTATGGCGTGATTAATTTAAATAAAAACCATCCTATGTTTTAAGTTGGACGAAATGACACACAGCATGCAAAATTATATTATGATCGGTTGAGTAGTTTCGGAGTCCATCGCGGACAAACACTGTGACACATATATTTTATATATAAAGATAAACTAAGATTTAAAACTTGAAATGAAAAAACACTCCTTCACACAAAGTATTATGTAGTACACCAATCACTTCTTTTCACTACATACCAGGGGTGGGGAAACTTTTTATCATTAGAGGCTACATGTAAATTTAGTAGTAATAAAGAGGCTGCATAGGTTGATGTATCTATAAATGCGACTTTTATTAAACTATTATAGTTTTTGTATAGCTTTAACAATTTTGTGCATTATATAGAAATATTATTAAAAAAATTAAATCCTTATTTATTTATTATTTGACATAAAAAGTTAAAATATAAAATATGTTAATCTTCACCTAAAGGTAAAAACGTGTCATAACATTTATCACTAAGTGTTCTTTTTCTATAAATTTATTAAATTCATAAATATAGTAGTAAATTTCTATATTTCACTGTCGGTATTTTTATTTAAATAAGCATATATATTCATACATTTGGATCAAACTTTATAACGTGAAGCCTTAATTGTTCCTCTGCATAAGCCTGTGTGGAAGTGTTGGCATGTTGCACTAGGTGGCGTTCTAACATTGGCTATTCCCACGAGCAGTCTTTGAAACATACCCTACATTCATGACATTCGTTATTTAATTCCAATGATTTGTAATCTTTATAATTAAGTATTAATTTATTGGAATGCTAGCTTTTGTGAAGGCCGCAGGTTCCCCCACCTCTACTATATACATTAAATTTTATTTGTAAATAACAAATACAATATCTCAAATTCAACAATTCATTAAAAACCTCACTATATAATATGGTTAAAGTGTAGTATGGGGGGGGGGGCCTTGGCGATGTCATTTTCTTTTGGCGACCAAAATCGATTGCCAAGCTACTTCACTTAGCGAAAAATGTTCGAAAGCCATAATGAATTCATTATCTCACCATAATATCTATATAAAAATTGCCAAATCCAAAGGCCCCCCATACTACACTTGAGCCTATAATATTTGTGTACCATTTAAAAAACTTCATTGAGTAAAAAATATCACCATTACATTGTTGTACAACCAAAATCTACCAATGAAAAAATGAGCCAGTAATGCAGTCTAATGTGTTTTTCATTCAAATAAATTAAAGACCCAGAATTTGTTAAAATTTTAATTTCTTTAGT
Organism: Trichonephila clavata; assembly: GCA_019973975.1. Lineage (NCBI taxonomy): Eukaryota > Metazoa > Arthropoda > Arachnida > Araneae > Nephilidae > Trichonephila > Trichonephila clavata. The sequence continues at coordinate 200,006 of BMAO01004916.1, forward strand.
TTCTAGATTTTCAATAATAATTATTTTTCACTCTAAATTCAGACATGCTTACAATATGGAAAGTAACAGAAAGACAAAGTATAATTTAAGTTATAACAATTATACACAGTGAAAGAGTTATGACAAGGGTGAACGTGCATTGAGGGGGAAATGACTTGAAATATCAGAACAATTGGATTATTTATCCCACAATTAATCTGTTTAAAATGAAAAATCAGCAAACTTTTGGTCAACCTCTAAGTATTTAAGTATTACAACCACATTACGATACGTAATGCGATATTGTATGAAACGAAGCCCATGTTGCAAATCCAGCGCATACAACACATGCAAAATCAGGGTTGGCGTGCACTTGGCGAGTTATCTTAAGCATTGGCATTGTTGTGATAATACATAAGTATTACCTCAACTAGTACTCAGCATAGCATAGCCTAGTAAAATTCCTAAATGACATCTAGCAAGATTTCATGACAAATTGCCTCAAACTGCCATGCTAACTTTCTTTATGTAGATGGAAAAAAACCCTTTAAAAATATTTTTTTTTAATATTGCTGATACATAATGTAAATTTTAAAAAAATGACAGTTAAATATTATTTCTTTTAACTGAAATATCTTGCACAAGATTTAAAGAATTAAAACCACATTTTCTTAAGCAAATTATCCTATCATATCTGCAGAAATATATTTATACTTATTTAAATATTGTTTGGTTACTTGTTAAAAGTTGAATAATTTACCAACCAAAAGCATGAATTACTTATAACTAAGATTTTAATATTGTTTATCAGAAACATTATCCAAAATAGTTTAAATTAAATAACCAATGATAAGATGTTAAATAACAGTGATTAGAATAAGTACAGTTAATGACTTCACACAAAAAAAGCCATTGGTCTTTGGAAAATTCAACATTTTTTTAAAGTAAAAATTTGTTGAAAAAGATTAAATTGTGACAGAAATCGATGTCAATCATTTTATAGATCAAATTATAAGAACTAGAGATAATGATAAAAAGAAACAATTTTGTTCTTAAAAAAAAAATTTAATTCTAAATAATATAGTCAATTCTATTTGTTGTAATACAGATTACAGAAGTGTTTCCGATTTCCCAAACTAAGTGAAGAAAAAAATATAACCAAAACAGAAGTAAATATAAATATCACTAATACAATGAGTTTTGGAACCTTGAGAGTTAAAAGAAAGAAAAAATGCCTAGCATTGCATTAAGCACTAAAATAATCTGAACAAAATAGGAGCAACAAAAAAAAACTAAATTATATATCCAGCCTAATATGGCTGAAGAGCTGGACTTTGGAAAAGAGAATGACTGACCCCAAAAATTTATTATGCTTGCATGCAGCAGTCATATTTGATAATCTCTACAAAGGTAAACAATGACTCTGTCAGCAATAAAAAAAACTATTCAAAAAAATAAAATGTAGCTAATTTACAGAAAATTAAATTACACATTGTACATCAAAGATTGAGATCTGGCATAGAAAATATGCATATTGAACTATGATTTCTGATGAAACATTTCATATTTGAGCATTAACCCAACCAGTAAAAATGCAACAAAATGGCATGAAATCAAAACTGACATAAAAAAAGAAAAATGTATATTCACACAAAATGATCATAATACTAAAAAACTGTTGATAAAAAATGATCATAGTACTGCAATATTTTTCAAAAAAGTACGATAATAAATCAAATATAAGCAATATATGACGATTATAACCAAAGCAGCTTAAGTACGTATTGCTTAAGCTTCTGTACATAATCTACATTTGGCAACTACGAATATCCGATTCCACTCATATAAGTGGTGCAAATCTTGTAAGTGCGAACGATTCACTACATCATTATTTGTTTAACAGCTTAACAAAAATCTTTTCCTTCAATTTTCAACAGCTCAAGCTCATGAATAAACATACACTAGAAAGATTAGTTCATTGTAAAAACGGAACTTACCCATATATACTTATTTCCTTAGAATATGGTTAAATTTCGATATACAATACTCAAGTCAATTAACTTGCGACCTTCTAATATAGTTCATTTTCGAGGAACAATACACGATTAATTAGCTAAAGAAAACGAACTACCTTTACTCAAAAACGAAAGAGGAAAACGGGGACAATATTTGTACTTGCCCAAGAGCAAGACAGTGAAAACCATGGTCATATATTTTAATGGTTCAAAGAGATTGCAACTTGATATGAATACAAAAAAAAATACAACAAAAAAAATCACACACAAAACATGATACAATATTTTGTAATGAATATAAGTGCTTGCTATGGAAGAAAATTTTTAAACACAAACCTGCGATTAAGCTGATTACTATTCAACGACGTTGCAGAGCTTCCACTGCTTTTTAAAGCCATTTATCAATCAAAACAAATTATTAATTTACATGAAATTCATTTGAACAAGTCCTAACTTTCATTCAATCAATAACTTATTCACAGACAGGAATGACGAGAACTCCTTCACTCCTAGAAACGAATACAGAAAGAGCAACTGCTGTCAAAGAGGAGACGGGAAAGCTTCAGGAGGTAGTATTTCGAAAGTGTCAGAGAGAGAGAGTTAGATCGCCAATAACAACTCCTAAGAAATGTCAATGTTTGGTTTCCTCCGCAAATATATACTTACTTATATCGTCAGGCATAGGATTTTTTTTCTTTTTCGAAAATATAGTGATAATATGTTTTAAAAATACGTTTGGGAATTGTATATAAAATAAGTTCAAAAATATATAAAGTAGGTTAACTGATTTCGATGACTATACATTTGAGTTTCTTAGGATTCAAAATTTTAAAAAGATTTTAAGAAGTAATAATTTTAAATGCTTGCTTCCTTAATTTTGTAAGCTCTAAAAGAACTGTTCTTTATCTCGTTTTTTGGATAGCATGTTCTTCTCTAATTCATTAGATCACTTGCAAAATACTTCAAACGTATTTAAATGATTTTTACATTCTAAATGTGAAACAACTAAATTCTAAAAATATTCTGAATATTCTGTGTGTGCGCGAGTGTGTACTTGCGTGCTTACATAAGTCTGATAGATAAAAGGAACAAACAAGGCCGGACGTTAATGCGCAATTTCGTTAGCAGCACCTATTCCTACTTTTTACAGCCTTGGAATTCAAATTCCTCTGTTTTGGGTTGCTATATTTGGCTCTCTATGAATTATTGGCTACTTTCAACATAATTAGAAAAAAAATCCAATGTATTGTATTTTTTGGATATGCTGTGTTGAGTGTGTGTTTCAGTATGTGTATATTATTGTATTCTATTATAAATATTGTGCGTTTATTGTTTATAACTTTACTACTGAACAATTTAATTGTTTTTTCAATTTTGTTTGAATTTTAAGATATAAATATGTTTTCATTGTTTATTTGTTGTATACAAGTTCATTAGAAATATGGTATGTTTATAAAATAAGAATTAAGATTAAATTTTTAAAAATATTAAGTGAAACTGGAAAAACAAATGTAGAACTGTAACTATATTGTAGACTTAAAATAGAAGAGTAAATATTTTAGTTTATTGATATATTTTGATTATTTGTAATTTTTAGTAAATTTTATTAATCCTTATTTGAATCAGGTTTAGCAAATTTTTTCTAAAACAGCACTTGAGGATTATTGTTACAAAATCCTTTTAACTTTTGCAGCTGAAATTAAATCATATTTTTCATTTAGAGCAATATTCTTATATATATATATATATATATATATATATATATATATATATATATATATATATATATGTATATATATATATATATATTATATAGTATATAAAATGAAAAAAAATAATAAGACAAAATTATACTACCCACAAAGCTAAATGATAGAAAACAGATTCTAAGAAACATAACTAGAAAAAATATTGATATATATATATAATATAGTAATTATATATATATATATTCATAAAGAAAGAAATTGTGTTTTATATTTATCTATATCATATGACTGTTATAAAATGGTAGGAATTAGATCCATTGCCTTTAAATACTGTTAGAATTAAAATTATTTTCAGCTTATGCTAAACAAAAATTGACTTGAATTTCATATAATTTTTCAGTTAAAAAACAGTCCAAAATTATGTTTATATTGTGATTTAGCTAATATATAAAGGGTATATTTATTTTCAGAGTTCTGTCTTACTTTGCTGAAAATTCATTATAACCATCGTTCACAATAAGATTCATATTTCAGCTATGCTTAAAACGTGTGATTAAACGTAAAATTCTGTAGTATAAAACTGAAAAATTTTTTTAAAAATTATTAAAAAACATAGTATTATAATCATTTCAATTATCAATAGTATTGATGTACTTTTTAAAAAAATTTTTTTAAGTAAATTTCATGAACAGTATTATTATTATTATTATTTTTTTTTTTTTTTTACTATATTGAGTAGAGATATTTTAAAATAAGTTTTCAGTACTTCAAAATTAATCATTAATGGCAGGAAAATAATGATAAATTTCAAATACCTTAATGTATATTTTGCTTGAACACATATTCAGTAAAACAAGGTTTGATATAGGTTTTGAAAGAAAAAAAAATTCTTACAGAATTCTTTTTTTAAAAAAATAAGATTTCTAATAATAAGAATATATTATTATTATTACATGACAGTGGCTGTTTTCTTTCATTGAATTATAATTCTTGAAATAAATTTGAATTTGATGTATTGAGATATACAAATTAAATATTTGTTTTAAAAAATGAGATTGATTTTTCCTGAAAATTTTACTTCAATGAAGAAAAATGTATAAGTTTTCTTCCTCCTTTTTTTTTTTTTTAATTTAGGGGTTGTTAAAAAGAAGGATTAATACATTTTTTCTTTCTGTGTTTAATTCCTTTAATAATTTCCTTTGAACTTGATTGTACATTATCCCAAATTTCCCGTTACTGTTCGAATGTTCAGTGCTTGCTTCAATTTTTCACTACTCGGTTTTAGTCCAAATTTATAGCATATATTTTTTTAATTATCAATGCTACACTGTCCAGAAATGCTTCACTTAGTCCAATAAGATGTGCCAATTTCAGAGGTAGATGGAAATATAACTGCATATTTTAATAAGAACTGAAGTTATAATTGTTCAAATGTTTAAAGCTGTCAGAGTTCCCCATTTTTTCTTCCTGGCACTAAGACTGCAACTTAGCCAGTATTTAGCACATGAACAATTCAGCAGCTTTTGTAACAAAACTGCCCTGACTTAAATAAGATCATAATAGAAAAAGATGCTCTGAAAAATATTCATACTTTTATATTATGAAGGTACTTCAAAATAATTTAGAAGGTTGCAGATTTATTATTTTTTAAAAATGAATACTGAATTTTAATTTGTTCTTTATATAAGTATTAAAAACATATCATTATTAAAAATAAAACAAAAAATTGTTTATTTGGGTATAAATATTTCTTGACCACATACTACCTCCACACCACAGTAACTATGATAAAATATAATTTATTTGTAAAAAAATCTATATATATATACATTACATTTGAACTTCAAAATCTTTATATTGAAGCAGCTATTCATTTTGAAATGGCATTTTGATAGGAAGGAATAATATTTGCTCACTACTCCCTTAACTATTTTTTATTTCAATATATATAAATTTAGTGAGGAAGTATTTGATGTTATAATTTACTGTGTGGTGTGCGTTGAATAATTTTTTTAAAAACTGTTTCATATGTATAAAATTTCTATCAATATATGTATAAAATCTCAATAACTTGACATGCTATTCTTTGTATACTTTTATGTGGAGGATTTAATCAGATAACATTTCATTCTCCTAAATTCCACACATTCACAACAGGAAGCTGTGATTTTTAGAATTTCAGTGTTGACTGAAATGTTATATTTCTTTGTGTATATATATATTCAGTTTCTTTTATTTTATTTAAACAAATATGTGAATGCAGTTTTAAATTTCTTTTTAAAACACTACTGTCTTTCCAACTCTAACTCAGGATTATATTTTTCTGAAATTTTAAAAGCATTTTAATAATTGGGTACAATTCAGGATTAATTAGAATTTTAAAACTTATTGCTGAAGTTATTTTAAAGTTCAGATTTAGATAATTTCCACAGCCATATACTATTTCAAATTTAATGTATTATTGAACATTCTGTGCCTGGACAAATTATGCTCACAAAAGGGAAACTCACTACCTTAGTTTACTAGAAGAAAGTGCAAAATCTTTGCTGTGTGTAACTCAGTAACTTTAAATTAAGCACATGAAAACTGAAAATGGATAATATTGGATTACTCCAATAATTCTCAGTCCTTTCTATTAAAAAAAAATTAATCAAAATAATGGTTGAATGTAAATTTAATTTGTCGTTCTTTTTTTTCTCTTTCACTATTTACATTTATTTCAAAGTGAATGCTTTTTCATACTTTTGATTTTCTATCATGTTTCTATTCAAATTAACTTTTCTGATATTTATTTGGGGATTGCTGTGAAAGAGACGAAAGTGTGGTTCTACAATAAGATAATTGGATCCTCCTAGACCAGGAAAAGGAAGGAATCTTAGGACCAATCCTTAGAAACTTCTCACTCATCTCATGATTCACATGGGGAGGGCTATTTTACGACACCGACACTCGAACATAAACGCGCCTTAATTAGCTTGTTAAAAAAATGTGGGAACCATTCTTCTCATTTCTTTTCCCCTGATTTATTCGTGGGTCCGTAGACAGAAATTCCAACTCTAAAACGATGAAAGCGCCTCTTCTGGAGGGGGAATGGGCGTTCTAAAGAAAGGCCAAGTACTCATGAGTACTGGTCTTAATGATCGGAGTAAATAGTTCTTCATAAAAGATAAATTATATGCTTTTTTTCTTAATTTTCAATATTTTCTTGACTTTGAAATAAACATTTTTTTCAAGCTATTATTTTTCCAAATTTGCATTTACTTGTTTCCATTTTCTGATGATTATGTTCTGAAAGCTGTCATGATGAAAGAAAATGACGTCACAGAATCATACAAGCCTCTTCTACAACAGTTGAGAGAGGGATTCTAATGCAAAGGGAACTCGTGAAGGAACCCCCCCCCTCTCTTTCGCCTTCTATTTTTGTTCTTGGAGGGTCAGTTTACAACCAACTGAAGACTATTTATATGACAACTGACCCTCTTTTTACTGCCCACCCCATGGCAGTTTTCAATACATGAAACTGTGCCGACATTCTAGTTGTACAAAGAAACTGCTTTTTTTCCGCTGTTTCGTTTCTGTTTTGAGGAACATCAGTTTTTCATTTGAATTTTATAAAAATATAAGTTTTAGTTAAGGCAGAAACCTTTATATATATATATTTTCTGTACATTGAAAACAATTTTCTGTGATATTCTTCAATACTAAATTGCATCAAAATCCTTTTTAAACAGTTTAATGACAAGAGAAATTTATAAAATTAATGGAATGAATAGTGTAATGTGATTTAAATTATTCTCTTTCCTGAAATTTTCAGGTCAGTTCTTTATTTCGATTCAGTTCAATAATTTTATTTAAAAACGGTTTAAGACATGTAACAAAAAAAAAAATCTTATATAAATTTAATAAAGTACAGTGCGTAACTACCAATGGCTAGGTGGTGCGGGTTGCCTTGACTCAGGGGACCCTCGCGCCTTGACCACCAGGCAAGTCGAACTATCGATAATTTCTCCCATAATTGAGATATAATATAAAAGATTGTTACATAGCTGTAATCATGGCAACTCGTTGAAAGTAATTTCAAACTTGTAAGGAATTCCCCTAAATTC